>DWLO01001945.1:0-13602 GCA_018245335.1 Dalla quadristriga | reverse complement strand
TTAGTATAAGATATGGAGTAGGTATGTATAGAATGTATGTATGTAGGTATGAATGTATGTAGCATTTTATACTATAATTATGAAATTGCTGCCACCTGCCACTATTCCTCGCCATCACCGTAGGTTGACTGGTAGAGAATGCGAACAGGCATTATGTGAAACCAAGATTTAGGCACAGAATAAAGAATAAATAATAATAATATTATCATGGCTTTACACTTTTTATATGGTTCACTTACACTATAAGACGAACCTTGGTGCCAAATTTCACCTTTCTACCCACAGGGTCATTTAATGGCAGTGCCTTATAATTTTGATGATGAATGAGTCAGTGAGTCGGTAACAAAATTGCAGTGTTTTAAACTTTCCCAATTTGACAGGTCTTAATATTAAGGGCTCAATTTCTTAGTGTCGTTAGCTACTTCAGACTACTCTTTTTATTTTTAATTTCAAAGGCATAACAGGCATAAGAAAGCAGAGATATGAGCGGGTATGCTTATTACATCTTACAGTATATTTTAACCGAGTTAAAATATAGTCATTTAGGGTTAATATTTAAGGTTAAATTTCCTTAAATTTAGATTTATTTCCTGGGATTATTTTATTCGCTTATTGATGTTAACATTTTAATATCATTAACCGAATACAATAGTCCCTGGATTTGCTTCAAATAATGTATTGTAATATGTGGATCCTTCAACTTTTAAGAAATTTCTATGTAATGTTTTTGCAATTTTATTCCCTTTTATCTAGCTAGTATCTTTGTATCTTTTGTTCTTCATCATCATACATAGTGAAATAAGGTACCATGTAAAAACGGAACTATTTCATTTATAAAATTTTCCTTATTACTAACGAATACTGTCAACTAACATTCCTGGACTAACACCTCCTCGAGGTTTGTCACAGATGTCATGGGCGGCAGCGGATGGGTGGATCTGCATGCTCCTTTGCTAAGATAGCAAACAAACAAAAAAATATGTCATTTACTACCTACATGATATTTTTATTTTATTTTACATCAAGCAGGTTAGTTTGTGATTCCTTATTTTTAACAAGCTTAACTCTTCCGAAGTTTCAGCTATCCGCATAAAACTTTGCGGCTTGCATTAAGCCGTAGAAGATTGATTAGAGTAAGGAGTGAGGCGAAATGTTACGATACATACATTACGATAGAAGCCAGCTAACATCGTAGTATTTTTATAACTTCATCTTTGATACTCCATTTAATTACCTGTTTATCACATTTATTGAAAGATACAATTTTATGATTATTTACATTACAAATTTGCATCACTGAGTTTAATGAGGGATATTATATAAATGTTGGCTGTGAGAAAAGTTGTTATAAATAGGACCCTTGGGGTACAGACGCTCAGGGGCTTTAACCTCAAAACCGTTTAAGATATTGAGATAAAATAAAGTAAGTTATCGTACCGACTACAATTCATGAAAGTTTTATCAAAATCCGTCCAGCGGTTTCGGAGCCTATTCGCGACAAAAAAACGCAGACAGACAGACAGACAAAAATTCTAAAGCGGTTGATTATATCTGGGTCATATAAATAGCATTTTCATTTAATTATTGACTATATATTCCAAAATGTGTCCCATGTACAAATCGAATAGCTCCGCCATCCTGACAGACGCGCTCTTAGTAAATGGATCGTGACCAAAATCCAAGTGAGGACTATGAGTCATTCATCACAAAATTCGAGTCAGTGGGACTTCACGGTGGGACTATGAGTCGTATGCAAGTGGGACCACGAGTCCGATGGGATAGATTCACGATAGGGTCACGAGTCATTCATCAATTTTAATATAAGAGACAGACACTTCAATTTTATTTATTGGTAAAATAAGATCAGATGTATAGAAGAGCCAGATATAGTTCCTAAGAATCATTTAGTTTAACTAGAAATCCCAGTCGAATCGAATTCATGACTTCAATTTCCAACGTAACTTTTCACGACTAAAATTAAGTATTATTATATTTGGACCATTTTTTTACGTGCTTCCATAGAATACAAAGGTATTCGAAGAGTAACAAAATTTTATTAAAATTTATTTACAAACAACTTTGAGAGTACAAAATGCAATGTCTAAATTGTTTCATCATTAAAATTGTCTGAATGTTTTCTAGTATTCCGCTCACAAGTGCTGGTAAAGGGGAGCAAGAGACAGCTGAACAATTTACATTTTTATTTCGGAAGCTACTATCGGTTTCGAACTACAAAACTTTGCGTTCTCCGAGTTTTAGAACAGAGCAATCTTTGATCGGCTTGCTACCTATTTCTATGCATTAGGGCACGTGTTCACTGTTGAATCTTCTGTTGATCGTTAGAAGTAGTGTTAGTAGGATAGTTTAAATTTAAAATGCTCAACGTGCTATCTAAATCGTCGTTCTGTCTACTTGGTTGGATGATTACCTGGTTGGTCGGTGGTGAGTGCGCAGCCCAGTCAAAAGGCGGCCGCTTGCTCTTGCAAAATTTGCTAGTTGATGGGTTATTCTGGAATAAAGCGATCGCGTAATGAAAGCCAAAGCTATGAGTGACTTGAAGCTGTCAATCGAATCGGCCGACTAACAATAAATAGATATGCGTGCGTGGAAGATCCCCATACTACCGAGTCTGCTATTTTCATCGCGTCAGCATCGTTATTTATTTAGCACTAAAAAGTAATCATCAACGGCCTATAATATAATCATAGTCCACTGCTGAACTAAATACCTCTCTCAATTACAGGAGGATTTGCCCATAATCACAGGCAGGCGGATTGGTGAGTTTTTATGCACTTCCCAAACTTGAAGTGCCTAAAAACACACAAACAAGGACACAGATCACAGTGAAGCGCGACGCGACGAACGCGGCTCTCGAATTTTGTATAAGTCTATATATGAGACAATGCACACCAGCGCGGTTGCCAGTATCGTTCTCTAGTGGTCCTCAGGTTTTATACACCTAATACTATCAGGACCAACTAACTTACTAACAATCTCTCTCACAGTCCTGGGCCGCAGTATTTGGTGGGGCTGCATGCTCATATTACACAAAAAAAAACTTGACAATGTTCTAAAAATATAATATATCACGTATCTGCCCGTCTATTCTTATTAAGGATAATTTCCACATTCCACGATACTGAAATACTGACGTTAACATGAAATTCTACGTTCTAAATATACCGAAATCATTGTTACGTGTAGACAGTTCTTAAGAAGAGACGGCGAAGGTTTCTGTCAGGAAACGCGCTGGCGGTATGCCAATTTCTTTGTCTTGTCAAGACCGCTTCAAGTGCCATCGATGTAGATACTTCCATTATTGGATGAATTTACCTTTTAAGTTTCTACAATTTATTTCTCTAGTCGCCATTTGGTACATACTTTGAGCAGTGTTTTATTTCGTTCAACTTGTTTTTGTGACTAACAATTTGTGAATGTAAGAGTTTTCTATGTGGTTGAGCATTAATACGGTACATCCTGAATTCTAGATGGCTGCAACTCATAATGGTCCACTGTAGGGCATGGGTCTTTCCTGACAACTGAGGAGGCCTGATGCGTAAGCCACCATGATTGGATAGTTAGTGGCCAACTAGATTGTAGAAAGTTCTTCAGGCCGCCCGAAAGCCTTCGACAAGGCTTAACGACTGTTACCAGACGATAACAACTGGGACCGACGGCTTAACGTGTCTCCCTGAAGGACGGTAGCGCTGAAGAAATCTTGCCACTAGCGGTCACCCATTCTACTGTCGGCCGGACCAGGCGCAGCTTATCTCGTCAATCAGTTACGATTGACCATCGCCGCGCTAGACAAGATGGTCTAATACTTACTGGACCAAATTCCTTTTCTGTCTATAAAAGGAGCATAACATCGTCCATGTTTTTTTTATAACATTGTCAGGCAAGTGTTTCTGTCGACTATGGAAATATATATGCATGCTATGGGTTAACTGGCAGAGCACTGCTGGGCTCGTATGTCTTCTATTTCACACTCTTCTCCTCATTATTATTCTGTGTCGAGAATATCTCAGAAGAACCAAATTCCACGGATTGTTCTCGGCAGGAAGGAGCGAGTAAATGAAGCGGTTGACGACTGCCACGAATCAAGATGTCCGGATGAAACTTCAATCTTCGACGCCTTGTCTGGTAACGAAAGAGAAAAAAGTTCCATCTTAAATGAGCGTAATTCACCGCCTTATCTAAAGGAAAAGTTCCAGTATTGGTTTAGTAGGCACCGTGGCAATTTGCTTCGGTCGTGTCAAAACCTTCCGAGTTAATATTCCACTGCATAATAGCGGTTTCTATCATAATTCCCTTAGCATTCAGGCTTCACTACTATGAAACTCCATACCAATCAATGCACGACAAGAAGGTCTCCAAAAAATACACTTTTTTTCTTTAAAATAAAATTTTTTAAACTTTTTAAAATACACTTTATTTATTCTTTATTTGTGTATGTATGTATGTAGGTATGTATTTATAAATGTATGCATTTCGTTTAGTTATATTAACAAGCTTTTAGCTATTTATAAACCTATATAACTTATTTAAAGCCTACCGCATCTTCTCTTCATCGTCAAGGGTTGACTGGTAGAATTGCATTAGGATTTGAGTCCGCCCATTGTAGAAATGCAATAAAGCGTAAATAAATAAATGTCAGCGTGGATCGAACCCGGGACCCACAGCGTGTCAATCACTGTCACTGACAACTCGCTACGGAGTTGTCACTTCCGTCAATCAAACTAATTTTGTTAGTTAAGGCTGAGAGAGTTAGTTTAATAGTAGTCTTTCATAGGGTGTTGTTCATCTATCATCTCTTTACCTTTCTGACGATTTTACTTCCTTCAAAGGTATTCTTAAAACAGCAACTTTTAGTAATAGGGTACTCCGAACGTTTTATACCTTTCAAGAATAAATCCTGGTGCTACGTATACCTTCCCTAATTAATTACGCAGCTTGTTTTAGGTGTGGTTAAAATAATAGAGGCACGGGGAAATATAGAGGGCGAAGAAAGGAAATGGAATACCCTCACAATGAAATAACATGGTTATTCAAACTAAGGCACCTTCCCGCTGCCTCAACGCAGTGTAAAATTTAGATAATTTTGACACAAAATGCAAATACTTATACATTTTTGATAGGTTCTTTATGAAATAATTAATACTGAAATGTTTTGAAAGCGTTTAAAAGTGTATCCTTCCTATTAATATCATATTACAATATAATACAAATGTACTTTATTGTACACCACACAACTAATCATTACAGCAGACCAAAAACAAAACTAAATACTTGTTGTACTTGCTAAGACAGTAACGGTAGTGACCAAAAGACCATCTTATACTGCGAGTATGTAAGCGTTTATTTATTTATTTATAATCACACAAAAACTACTGAACGGATTCTTATGAAATTTGGTGTGAACTGGTTTGGCGTGAGCTGGCACCTTGGAAAATGATTTTGGATAGGTTGAATTGTATGGGAAACGACTTTTACGCGGGCGGATTCGCAGGTAAAACCTAGTGCTTACATAAAGTATTATGTTAGAAGAAACTGGGATAAACAGAGAGATTTTTACTACCTTCGTTTGTTACGTCGTCTTTTGTTTTCGTTTAGGAAGCTGAAGCTTATGAAAGCCGAAGCTTTAATTTTTTCATGTTCATGTTTTATATGTGTACCGAACATATACAATCCAATCAACAAAACAGAAGAAACTCTAGTATTTTACAGCTATCCACATTACATCCATAGTTTTAAGCTAAAATAACACATAAAAAATGCATATCAAAGCGGCGAAAGCCAAAAACATTAAATTTGAGCAAGCTATTCGCCCCAACGTATGCTTCGCGTATAAAAGTTCTCGACAAGCAAAAGACGAACTTAAGAATATCAGGCTGCCAGATTCAGATTTCCATAACCGTTTGAGCGGCTGCTGGGGTAGGGTTGGCACCTTTAACAATCATTTTCGATATTTTATCAGGATCAAGTGGCATTCAGCATGTATAGCATGGACATATTGAAGGTTTCTCTTCACAAACTATTATTTTATAAACATAGGATATCACAACCTTGTTTTTAAAGAGTTAAAAATTTTAGGTAGTTAATGAATTAATATTACGGTGTTTAGTCTAAGGCTGCAAAGGTTTTTTCGTTAACAATTAGTCGTCCAATTTTATAACACACTTTTTATACAAAAATAACTCATTAAATAGATTGCGTAGTAGGTAAGTAACTATAATTAATTATCTTACTGGAATAAGTATCACAAAAGTTTTACTTTAAGCAAAATTATTTCATTATCATTATTTCTTATTCTCAACCCTATCAACCCTGTCAACCCTAGCACGAACTAGCGTTGGCAAAATGCCAAACAATTACTTTGTCTCGTCAAGACCATTTCTTCTCTGATTCGTCTAGAACGTGTTGCACCTAGCACATATGTTTTAATTACAAAAATCATGACTTACATGCCAACATGACAAATTAATTTAGCCATTCTGGGTCTATTCAATGAATGACTCTCTATCCAAATTATGCTCGTAAAACCCAATGTATCTCTTTTTGTAGGTATCTATGTATGTAAAGTAATTTGGAATCTAAATTTCTAGATTTTACTTACTTCACTGTGCATTTTTTTTCTGCTTTATGTTTTTATAACTTTTGTCTCCGATTTTGTTTCCCTTTTTGTATCTAACTCAGATTTTTCTCGCCAAAAGCCAGATTTGACTGATAGAGAAAGCCGTTGGGCTTTTAGTACACCCAGTAGTGTACAAGTTACATAACAATAAATAAAAATATCAAATAAAATAAATATTGTAAAGGTTCCAGTCATCTTTCGCCTTAGCCGTAGTCTGTCGCAGCCCGTTTGCGACGATTGACAATGTAAATTGTTTTTCGGTTTGCTGTATTCCGTCGTAATATTTTTAGCTGACATAGTGTCTATTAATAAGTTTGGCCGTATTCGATGACCAAATCTATGACCGAATTTGGTGAACAAACGAGTGTAATTAAACAATTATTATTCAGCGAGGACGTTACTGGACGGTATCAGAAAATGTTGCGCATCCAATATTATCGTTCTGTGAACACTTTTACCCTAGTTTCTTGCAAAAGCTTTCACCCACTACCCCCGATAGAGCTCTAATCGATATATCGTGGTAATGACGTCAAATTATCTTGTTCCGGCGACTTAAATTTGTTTATGCTTTAGACTTGTCTTGAGTAACGAAATTACTCGTTTATATTTTAGGTTAACATTTTAAAGTTATCTTGAAATATATTAAAATACAAGGTTGGTTTGAATTATGTTTTATAGTTATAATTGGGAAATTTATTAATAATTATTAATCAAAATTGAAATAAATTTCCCAAAAAATTTATCAACGCAAAAACTTTAATGCTTCGATTATTCGCAATAAACTAATTACGAATAATCGCTTGTCGTAACCAAACCATATTCAATTATGATATTAATTCGAAAACAGTTTAAATTTCCGGTAATTATTCAGGGTTTAACATATTGTAGTTTACTCGCGTTATGTAAAAACTGGGTCATATTGAGTTGCATCGCCTGTACGGACTACGTATGTAATTACGTCGGGGCAAATATGTAATTAATTTACGCGGGTTAAACCCGCGCGTTTTCGCCAAACAAATATTATGTGGTGGCAACCCCGGCTGTACGTATTCAGTATTGCCAACTTTATATACGCCGCGAAAAGTTGCAATACGCGTACATCCGTCCGAAATAATTATTTCTGGTAACGGTTTCGATGCCGGATCATCAATTTTTGGTTTCGCACCCTTCACGTGGGCATAAGAATTAAACTCGCTAGAACCCATTGATGGCCACTACAGGGCATGTATCTCTCCTCACAATTTGTGCAGCGTAATCTATCGAGATGCCTCCATTCGGATTTGTCGAGGGGTAAACGGTCATCTCAAGGATCAGAAGTCTAATTATAAAAATGAGACCCAGTCGGTCTGAGACTCATTTCAGCGTGCCCTCCAAAGAACGGAAGCTCATTAAAATCAATCTGGAACCATATTAAGATTTCTGATTCAATGTAAAAAGTTAAGTCAATAAAACTTTCTTAAAAACACTTTATTTTAGAATAAACATGGAAATATGTGTTTCGTTAACCTTAAAAACCAACCTCCACTTCCTTATATTTTTCTTACAAAAATAAATGTTATCTTTCTCTCTAAAACAGCGGCGTGTTGGAAGTAAAAAGTTGTCAATTAATGTTATTCAGGGTGGCGTTTCTACCGATTCAAGAAACTTTGGGACGTGACCTCGAACTAAACGGCTCAAGAGGATTAGACGTCACGTTATTAAAAAACTTCAGACTGTCAAGTGACAAGAAACCATAGATAGAATTAGGGAATCTGGTTGTACCTATTATTAGCCGACTTCAAAAAAGGAAGAGTTTATCAATTTGTCTTTTTTTTGTATGTTACCGGATATCTTCGCCGTTTGTGAACCGTTTTCTGTTTCTTTTTTTAATAAATAGGGCATATCTATTTTTGCTTTTGTTGGTCTTGACTGGTATCGACTCCAATAATTAACAAATTAGATATTGTAGATATTTAAATAACAATAATTACATTTACTTGTATTATTAAATTAAATAATTTTCCTTATAGGTATTACGTTACCTATAAATAGTATTGTTTTTTAGTTTAAGGTTACATGCGACACATTTTGATGTCAGTTTTTTTTTGTAAAAGTAAATTTATTCATACCTAACTTACAAAGGACTATGTGTGTTCTAAGAAATTAAATATTACTTCTAACGGTGAAGAAACACTCACGGAATCTTGTACACCTTAGAGTTCTTTTCAATATTTTCAAAGGCTTGTGAAGTCTGTCGATTCGCTCTTGACCAGCGTGGAGGAGCGTGGAGCCTTACACAATATCTCACTAAAAAAAACGAGTGCTAAGCATTGGTCAAGCGATGGGTTGATGATAAGTACTTGTAGACCTTGTATTGTGTGGATGTATCTACAGATTCGTACAAAGTCTTCTCTCGATCCTTGAAATCTGTAACGTGACCTTGAACTAATTGGCTCAGGATCGTGACATGCTCCACATGTATTGGTACAGCTGTTAGGCGCCATGTTACGAGTATTAAAGAAATACTTCAGAATGTCAGGTGAAACGAAAGTGATACAAATAGAGCTGAATCGACATCCGGAATCCGGAATCACGAATGAGGTATCACGTTGACGACTATTCGTTCATTTTCAGTACGCTTTTGGAAAGACAAAGAGCCTTTATTGTAGTACTAAAAGGTACCTTTTGTAGTCGCTACCTAGGCTACCTTGAAAATGTCGCCAACCGTCATGACAAATCTTTTTCTATGCAGAGACAATGGTGTTGTGTGGAATGCCATTTGGATATTTTAAACGGCCTCTCACCAGGTGGTAGATACTGTATACGGTTCGCCCGGGGTTTTACCACCACCACACCTATTTCTGCCGTGGAAATGTATAGGATGCCGATTACACTTATGCAAGAGGCGACGAACACAGTCCTCAGGGGTAGCAACACGTCTGTGACCACCATCGAATAGGAAAAATACTATCGGCTACAAACTGGGATAACTAATATTTACTAACAGAATTAACTTACAATAACAGTCCTAACTACACACATCTACTACTATGCTAACCAACTAATATTCCTATTATCACCTAATACTAACAGGACTAACTAACTACTACTCGCACAGACAGTAGGCGGCAGTGGTTAGTGGGACCGCATGCTCGTTTGCTATTCTTGTCATATAAAAAAGCGAACGTAACGTTTTGGTTTCCTAATCGACGGGCCCGAAACCTCTGAACGTGTTTTAAAAACTAACACGGTGAAGATGAAATCAAAAATACGATCACACCTTGAGGTATTTAGAAATCGTCATATAATTTTCCTATTTCTCATAATCGGAGCTCCTTTTGAACACTTAAGGCTGTATTTGTAAAATAAGTTAAAAATAAAATCATGTAAGTTCTACAGAAAATGCCCTCAAACTAGATGCGATGAAAGTTCGCAGCGTAGTTTTAATTAAATTTTATACAGATTCATTATTTTAGAAGTAGGTACTTTTCCAGAGCGAACCATTTTCATGAGCATTTACTGGGAAAATAATTAAAAAATAATGTTATTGACCTGGCAAATCCAGACCAATAATCGTGTGTTTTAATAACAAAAGATAGGAACTGCCCATCTACAAGATTAGTTTTCTAAAAAATACTTAATAGGATTTATAAATATTACGCATGTTGTTTTCTTAAAGTAATTTGTTTGAAAGTCACTCGCGCCAAAACTGCAATCGATTGAGCTGAAGGTAAACGACCTAGAATAATATAATACACAGATGCTTGGCTGCAACTCATAATGGCCCACTGCGGGACATGGGTCTCTCCTCACAACTGAACAGACTTGGAGCATACTCCACGACACTGCTACAATACGGATTGTTGGAGGGGTTAGTGGCCAAAACGAGCGTCGGAAGTTTTTCAGGCCGCCCGATGGACTCCGACAAGGCTCAACGTCTCATATCAGGCGACAACAACCGGCCCCGACGTGCCCTCCGAAGCACGAAAGTGCTCAAGAAATTTTGCTACTAGCGGTCAGCCATCCACTTGCCGACCGGAACCGTTGCGGCTTAACATGCTCAGTCAATTAAGATTGACGTTCACCGTGCGACCGCGCTTCACACACATGCTAAAGGCTGGTAGGTCTTGAAAATCAACCATTTTGCTCGGGATAAACTTCTCGGAAAATATTTTTCTTTTTCTTTTATTTTTATTTATAATAACAATGTAAGTACCTACTTAAATAATACAAATGTTGATCTCTGCCACACTGTAAGCCAGTTTGTCGGCAGTTAGCTCCAGTTCTCGTAAATCTCATTACTTAGATACTAATTCTACAAATTTAACTAATAGTACTAGTTTGAAAAATCAATAATATTAATGTGAGCTTTACATTACTATCTTATTTATATCTCTAACTTTATCTATCTATCACATTCATGTGTAGGGAATATACCCTAAGCGTGAATGTATTGCCGTTGCATATTGTTAATAATTTAAATATGGTAATCTCCTATTTTCTATTTATCTAAATAAAAATGTTAATGTTCGTTTGTATAATTTTTTTAAATTTAAACTTTTTAATAATGTCTTAGACGAATTTCAATTATGGCCACGTTAACGTATACTTTTTATAATAATAATTAATATACATACTATGTTATAATTTCCACTAATAGGTGTATTAATATTAACAACTGATTGACCAACCATGTATCAAGTTGATTTCTGAGTAATAGTTCGTAAAAGAGTATTAAATGATAAGAATAGTGTATGAACGCAAGATAATGACATACTAAGGTTTGACGGTGAGAGTTTTATTGTGACTTTCATCGTTTGATTCATAAAGTTCGACCTATGGTATACCTTTCAATTCGTGATAATATTACCCGACATATAGGTTGTAGGTATGTGTGATTTTAAATTACCATTTTTAGGTGTATTTTGTCTAATTTTTCGTTTGTGCACGGATTTTGGGGAATTCCAGCAGCGAACAAGTCCTAATACCACAACATATATAAAAGTACTACGTAGTAATACTGCGACAGCATCCAAAACAGATCGCAAGGAACGTTGCCTAGGATACCGATGTTTAACCGTTGAGTATTAATCAAGGTGCAGGCAGGGATTTGGGCGTGAGCGTGATTGCAACGCAAATATTATGAAAACCGCTCTCCCTGCAAATATCGTTTTCTCAACCCCAAAATGACGAAACAGTTCTGTTTGCGAGTAATTAAAGAGCAAAGTAAATACACTAATTTAGTAATTCGGCTCCGCGCCCATCGACAACAGCTGGTTGGTCGTAGATAGCACATGTTTATTAAGCATACAATATCTGAATATGCATTAAGCGCGCAATTTGATTTAGAGATACAGATTTGCATATTGAACGTGACGTATTATTTATATACTGGAAACTGTGTGACTGATTGGGAGATTAGCTAGCCGATAAGTATTTCTGTATATTTCAGAAATTGCCATTTACTAGATATCAGAGTTATTTATACGGAGCCGTTTTGGTTTTTTAGTTGAATTATTTAAACAGAGGTAGACAAGTGGGTCTCGTGATAAACATGGTATCGGAATTTATTTATTAAAAGAGAAACGCAAACCCGACTGCATGAGCGCATACTTACCTAAAATGAAAAAAAAAACAAGCTCTAAATGAAAATTTATAAAGTTATCGCAGACGGAGACAAATAAATTCCTACCTAGTAAAAAAAAAAAAACTGTTTTCGTTGTAACCGCATTATTTTCAGTACCTTGCTCTTGCAGTCGGACTTTTGTTCTTTTTCAATATTTAAATAAATAAAAAAAAAAAAAATCATATATGAACGAGTTGTACAGTACAAGGTCCCACGGGCAAGTAAACGAAAACTACACAAGTGAAGTCGCGGAAAAACGCTAGTATAATATTTATGTTACAGCTAACGGTACCAATTAGCCAATAAACACTTTTTTTAAAGCATTATAAAATTCCACTGACAACGGCCATTTTGACTATTCTCAACAAGTGAACCAAGAAGATTAATTATAACGACACCTCATTTTTTAAATCCAGCCAGCCGCTTAGGCTCCATAATAAAATAAAAAATAGAAAGAAAGAAAGAAAAAGCATTGTTTCCACATCTCTATAATACACACAACACGCAGGAATTCACAATTGTAAGTATATTTAAATTAAATGAAAAGGAATTATACAGAGCCCTATGTTTCCATGTGTTATAGCAATTGAAAACGGTACCCACTCAGCATGATGCCGCAGCGTTGGCCTCGGTGCTGATTTTCAGTGGGCCCAGTAATACAGATATACATACATACAAACACTCGAAACCCTCTTATCTGAATCAATCGTGTGAGTGTGACAGTTCTCATCGCCTGTCTCATATAAACCTTTATTATGATTATTTATGGGGTTTTTCATACATAGAACGGCTTTGGCACACCACCGTAAGAGTAATGTGTGAATGTGGTGGGCATTAGAATCCATACTTTTGTATCGCCACACCATTCGCTTTCATGCCGTATTTTATTGACAACTGCGTTTGTTAATCTCTGCATATTTTTTTAATAGTTAATAATATAGCAAACGAGCATGCAGCTCCACCCATCCGTTGCCGCCCATGACATCAAGGAAAAACATCTCGGGCTGCCGCGCGGTCCCCGGGCTGCGCGCGGCGCGAGCGGCGGGTTCATTACAGCGCTTTTAAAATCTTTAGTGTTCCTTTTTACACCACGTTTTCATCGTGGGAGTTACATTGTAGTTTATGATCCGACAGCACACCCAGCTCTCGAACGATATTAGAATTCTTCAAAATTATATTGTTTAAAGATATAGTAAGTAGGTAGTACCTCTGACTAAAATTGAATTTCTTTCTAGTGAACCTAATATGTACACACACTCCCGGGGCGGTACCGCCGCCACACCCGTTTCTGCCGTGAAATAATTGTGGTTCGGTCGGAAAGGTGTGGACGCCGGCTACACTCATACAAGAGGCGACCACCTTA
>DWLO01001944.1:0-13603 GCA_018245335.1 Dalla quadristriga | reverse complement strand
CCAAGATGAGAAGGGTAAGGCCATAGTCCAACACGCTGGCCAAGTGCGGATTGGCAGACTTCACAGGCCTTTAATAACATTATGGAGAACTCTCGGGCATGCAGGTTTCCTTTCGATGTTGTCCTTCACCGAAACCAGATTTTATTCAATTACTTAAAACGCACATACCAATCATAGTGTCCTACAATCCTATTCACGGTGAGTAACGTATGTTGGGTTGTTTCTTATCGCGCTATATATAGCTACGTTACGTTATATATACGTAGGTCTCTACGCCACAAGCTAACTAAAACATGTTTTATAGGTTTTCGTGTGCCGCTATGGACGTGCGTGGAAATAGGCGAGATGTTGGCAGTGGAGGTGGGCCTGCCCACCAACATTCTGGACAGCGTCGCGATGGTGGTGGACGTGGCCGAGTACACACGGTACAAGATAAACTGTAAAGTCCGCTGGGCTGCCAACGTGCCTCCCTCATCCACAAGTAAGCATTTCGCTGGAACGGAGTTTGACTACGAGGTAGAACCGCAACTAATTATTTCCCAGCTGTATAGCACTCGCACGACAACAGAAAAAAGCATGGAACTTACTCAACCATGCCTGTCCACGTTAGTTAGTAATCATAGGAGTCCATCCATCCACGCGTCAGCCTCAGTCCTGTGCTTTCCTGCTGTCCTCTACAACATCTGATCGACGAATGACATTTCCATCTTAAGCCGAGTCATCTTCTGTCATAATGGTGTCATTATAGTAGTAAACAAATCAAAATCATTATATTTTTATAGACAAATAATAAATAACTAAATAATAAATTACACAATCATTGACATTATCAGTATTGAAGATAATTAACAGTTATTTTTACAAGTTCCGTACAAGAATCGAATTCTAAACTAACCTTCCTTTACATTCCTGCGAAACGTCCTTCGTCTTTTATTACATGTACATTTTAAAAGCATTTACTCCGAATAAGTATTTGATAGCGGCCATAACAACACCCATCTAATGCAGCCGCGTTAACTCGAGAACTGTTCGGTGGATAACCGAAGAAACCGCCTGGCTGCCGCGGCGCCCGGCTCCATAATGCCTGTTATTCAATATTGAGTAAGTCTCTCGCCCAACAAGTTTAAATGCAGTTACAATATTAAATATAACTCCTACAGTGCCGGTTTATTTTTTACGAAAAGGCACTAAGCCAGCCCGTGTATCAGAAATACCAAGGCAATAAAAAAAAATACCTACAAGTCATGACCTTCACCGGTCCTACTTTAATTTATGGTCATATTTTACAATCCATCCATCCATCCATCAGCCTTTAGAGGTCCACTGCTGGACATAGGCCTCCCCAAATCGACGCCCTATATATTTTACTAATTACACGTAATAATTATTGTCCATGGCTCAATTTACCGCACTATTTCGGTTTTGGCTCGGACTCGACAATCGGAAGTCTGAGTCGCGCATCCAGTCACGTACCGCCACACGATAGGTAAATTTGTGTTATGTATTAAATTATTATTATGTATCATCTTTGATCGTCATGTACAATAAAAGTAATGTTTTCCGGGTATTCCCGATATTTTTGTTTTCTGACAACATAACGACCACGATCGACGCAATGGGTTGATATATCGGCAATGACAATAATATTGTGAGTATCCTGAAAAGATTTCGTTTATCATTATGTTTACAAAACTTAAGTTTTCTTTCATCCAGATTAAGTTCCTTAGCGCGAGTCCGACTGACACTTAGCCGATTCTTATTATTCGTTGTTTTATTAATTTGTAAGATTTGCTCTATAATGTTACCTAATAGTAATGTATTATCGTTATAATAGAGCAAAAAGGAAACGTTTCTGAAATGAGGTGCTAATAATATGGGCAATATAGGTAGACATAATAGGGTACCGTTGACACCTACGGAACCCTAAAAATCGTTGTATTTCGATGTACAGTCGGCGGCGTGCTGTCTTTGCACCTGACGGCGGGCGCGGTGGCGGCGGCGGCTCGGCTGGCGCGCGCCGGGCTGGACGCGGCGCCCCACCTGGCGCAGCTCACTAGGGCGCCGCGCAAGTACATCCAGTGCATCCGGGACGTAATCTGCGCTGAGATCCTCGCGGGAAGAACGCACTGCTCCGACCGCCCATTGAAACGGAAATGAACATAGCATCACACTCGGCCGGGTGTGATGATATGTTTGCTGGCCGTATCCTTTCACAATGAGAGCGGTTAAGGTCATCGTATAGTCAACCTGCGCCGGGACGCATGGTATACAACGCCTTAACTCTTTTATTCTGAAAGGAGACGAATCAGTAGAGGGCTGGTGAAGGTTTTATATTTAGGTACCTACCTAATCGCTATAATAAAGCTTGATTACTGTTTTTGTTTTCTAATGGTCCGTCCGTTGCTTATTGGGCTGGGCGCCCCGAATGGCTCAGCAAACCAACGCGCCACACTAGTAAATCCAGTGCATCCGAGACGTGTCGTCTTAGGAATGAATTATAATGACTTCGTCTGCGTGGTTACTGTTTATTAAAAAAATAGTCTCCATTTTGATGTAAAATACGCGTTCAGTGAGATTGACAAACATATTGTAACTAAACAAAATATAAGTTTTATTCCAGTTTAATTAAAAAGGAGCAGGTTATCAATTCAGGTGTATGATTTTTTTGTTAATGTATGTATGTTTTATTTGTATGTATGTTACGCGATATCTTTACCGTTTGTGAATCGATTTGAATGACCTAGTCGGGTTATAACTTTTGTCACGAATACTTCACTAAATAACTATTTATATTTATTTTAACTATTTATATAATAACCAATGTAGTCAAATGTAAATTAAAGTTTTATTTAGATTATTCGAAATCCCTCCCTGATTTTGAGTACATGCCCTCAACTTCCGAGGCCAATCGTCGATCGCAGCACGCACAAGGTTTATGTCTATATCAGCCACCGCTTTAATCAGGGATGCTTTGCGAGACTCCAAATTCTGGTGGGGTTTAGCGCAAGCTTTCTTCTCCAAATATTGCCATATTTTGTAATCCAATGGGTTTTAGTCTGGGCTGGAAGAGGGCCACACGTCGTGACGCCACTTTGATACTTGTACTTATCGTGCAAGCAAGGTAGCACGGCGCATATCCCGTTCTCCCTACATAGGTTATTTTCAGATAATCTCCGTTTCAGATAATATTTTAGAGGCACCTCGTAAAAAGTGGGTAACATGCGAATACTCGTAGTTGCATAGCAGTAATTTCGGTAAACAGAGACGCAAAAGTATTTATTTACAGAAAATATTTATGGATATGGAATGACATCACTGTTGTGTGATGTGAATTGACCCAACAATCATAATCATCTGCTATTTATTGAAGAACATGTTCTTATGTGGCATCGCCGTCATTACCCATCTGCAATACACTGCAATGAGCACAGTTCTCACCTCGAAATTGGAAGGGTGGAGCAATTCTCCACCACACTGGCCAAGTGCAGATTGGCAGACTTCACGCAACTTTGAGAATATTATATAGTAGGGGAGACAGCAGTGCTTGTTTCTTAATAATGTTACAGACTCGTGTCTGCCGCGATATTTTTTTCAGGTCGGGTGAAATTTTAATATGGCTGGACACCATGATTGAGTATTTATGTTAAAAAGTCTTCACGTCATGCTCAAATGCAAGTGTGCATAACTGTTATCAGTTATGGTAAGTTAGATATAGAAATCAAAAACTGGCTATAATTTTAGTCTTGTAAAATAGTTAAGTTATGAGAAAAACGTGTCACCTTTTTATATCAAAAATAACGTACTGTAATTTTGAAACCAATTTTGAAACCTGACATTTTAATGTTTTTCCATAAAAACTTTCACCCCACCCAATTTTCCGGGATTTTTAAATATCTTAAATGTTAAACAAAAGTATAAGTAATTACTTTACAAAGAAACATCAAAATCCGTTTCGTAGTTTAGGCGTGATGCGCGTTCAAAGGGACAGACAGAGACAAAAAGTAAAAATAAATTGGTTTCGGTCTCTGTAACTCAGCACTTCGACTGTTACTGGACACATTCCATGTAATGATTCGGCTTTGTTGTAGACAACTTTTATCACGTGTTAATGGAATGTGCCCCTGAACGCAGCGATTTCAATGTAATTGGGCTATGTCACATTAATCTTGCAGATCGGCTATCTGATGCTGCAAAAAAATGATTAATAAAGTGATAGGATGTGTAGGGATTATAATAATGTTAGCTTTTTTATGTTTATCTGATCAGGGAGATATGGTCCCTTCGGCGACAGTCTTTTGATTTAGATTTAAAAAAAACAATAAAGTTTTTGTAATACACTGTGGTTTTATAATATAACAGTTGCTTTATATGTAACAAAAATAATGTGTTGTTTTTATAAATTGGTGTGATATCACGAATGAAATAAACCTTTCTTAGACCATTCAGCCAAGATTCGTGATTTGTTGTGTAGTCGAAAGAAAGAAAGGGTTACCAATAATTTATCACAAAATTGCTTATCCTAGTATTTACAGACAATGTCGGAAATTTGTAGGCTGGCCAAGTATAAGAAGAGAACGGTGTATGCAATAGTCAACCACACTGGTCAAGTAGGTACCGATTGACAGTCTTTACACGCATTTGAGAACATTCATTGAATCATTCTATAGAGAATAATTTAATTAACGGTTGGTTAATATCTACTTATTAGGTAAGTTACTATTAACATGGTCGTTTTACAGTCTACTGGTTCTAAGCGGCGTTGATTTTAATTACAACAAGCCTCAAGCGGTTACTGTACAGTATACTCGTTGTATATGCCATGAAAATAATTTCTGTGCATTTTGCGTAGCGGTAAATATTAAAGTTAGTATTGAGCAAGCTTCCCTTTGACCACTGATGCGAGAGTTATGGTTGCACAAGCGGAACTCAAACCCACTGCCGATCCATTCGATTTTAATATCAGTAACAATTATACGTTTAATATTTCACTTCATGATAATACCAAGAGCGATGCCGACAATAAGCTACGGTTGAATGCATTTGTTTTGTAAGGTTACCCACACAGTTGCGAATACTATTTATGTAGTACTATCAGTCAGTCTGTATCAGTCAGTAGCAGAGGCACGGGCCTTATCTGAATAAGGCTATTACTTAAAAAACTGGGATTCGCCATGAATGTTTATTTTATTTTTATTTTTTTTTAAATGCTGCATATTATACAAAAAAAATTAAAGTTTTGTGGACTTCATGAAAAGTACACACACATGAATACACATGGACATATGAATATGAATGAGTATGAGCTGGTTGAAGTCAATGAAAATAACTAAATGCACGGATTAACATAATATTAAGCCAGTAAATCTATGGTTAACTCGCCAATTTTGATGATGCACGTATCGATCAAACCATGGAAAACCTTTCATGGACGTAACCTACCTAATAAAAATCCGTTTTGGAGCAGGGTTGTGGAGAATGCTCTAGGGCCCCTCAGTTGTGAGGAGAGACCCGTCCCCTCCAGTGGCCTACTTAGGTTGCACCTAAAGAAGAGAAAAATAGAATTCTCCATTTCCATTAATAGATGCAATTAATGTAAAATATTGGGTATTTCTAGAACATTTCGAGCTACGTTTACTTGCAGATAATATTGTGTTAATAGTATATATACCAATGAAAAAACATATTGATAATAAAAAAAAATTGTAAATAAAAATGAGACACGTGTTTCTTTTACCCCTTCTCCCTAGAACGTGATTATTTAAGAAATTTATTTGAATTATTATTAATTTTCGTGTTATACTTATTCAAAATGTTAGTTGCATAGCGCGCCATTCCAGGTTTTCACCGAGGACGCCGAGTTCGCACGGGCCGGCGCTGAGTGAATAGATACTCTCACTCTATGTGAACATAAAAGTTCCTTCCTACTGCAATGATCAAACGAACTGCCCTTTTTTGTTGATGGACGGCTAACGAACAGGCATACCTGTCACCTAATTGTAAGTGGTCACCGTCACCAATGGATACGTGAATTTACTGTTTTCACTTGAAGTTCAATCATTACTATATGAAAGCTCGTTCTAAAGCTGTAATCTGTAGCTCCATGTAACTATGCGGTTAAATTGGATTTCTGAGACTATTAGATACTATTAAAGAGATTATTTTATAAATAAATACAAATATTTAATTGACGCACACATAATAGACATAAGGCATTATGTCAATCATAATTTCATAACTGATAAGCGTTATGCGCGGTTGGAAATTTATTGGGTTCCAGCGCTTTCATGCTTTTGAGGTCACATAAAGCAGTCGGTTTCCGTTTTATCATCGATCCGCCTTGTTAGAGGCCCTCTGGTGGCCTAAGAACTATACTGGGGTCACGTTTGGCCACTAGCTCCTCCACCAATCCGCACTTGAACTGCGTGGTGGAGTAAGATTCAGGTCTCCAATTAAGAGGAGAGCCTTTGGCCGTGCAGTAGGCTGCTAAGGGGTCATGGTCAAAATTTCACAATTAATTAATTAAGTCAGATGAGAAAAAATTGGTCAAGGGCGAGTTTGATTCGCGTGGAGATTGTTCCATACTTTCTTCCTATTAGAATATTTTCCTTTTCCCGTAGGAATTTAGGACTCCGTTAGGACTTAGGGTCATGTTTATATTTTTACTGTTAACTACAAGTAAAGACTGTATATTCCGTATATATTTCAACATTTTAGGGTCAGCAGTTTCGGAGATAAGAATGGCAGAATGCTGGATTTTCATATATTTTCATCCAAGTAATCCAAGGAATTCGTGTTTTTGTTGCGTTTTCATGATAATTTGGCTGTGAAGTTTGAAATGTGTTTTCATTTCATGTGGAAATTGAACAGTATTTCTAGTAGTCAATTATAGCTAAAGTCGAATAGTAATTACCGAAGAAAATTCGACCTGTTGCATTTGACATTTTCAATCTTTCTAAGGTCTATTTTACATTTGGCAACGACATTAATTGATGCTAATTGAGGTATCTTATGCATGGCCGGCAGAATTCACAATATGCGCAACAATGGCCTTGCATTGTCTGCTCATTAGAACATCACAATATTCCACTTGTCTGACTCGCCTTACACTGACTATTTAAAAAAATCATACCGATCAGCCAGCCAATGAGCCCATAAAAGTCAGTCAGTCAGCTTCTATTCAGTTCTGAAAAAAACTTTTATTTACCTCTATTTTATTTATCTTTGCAATAATAAATATAATTAATTATCTGTAAAATAATCGCCGTACCAATTTCAGTACTAATTATTTCGCATTTTCATGCAGTAAATATAAAGAATGAGATACCAAGTGTTCATATAACATGCAATCTTGTTACCAGTTGATAATAAATTAAAAGGAGATGGAATTTAATCACCGGGACGTGAACAGATTTGTGGCCATGTGCAATCCGCGAAATGTTAACAAGTTATAAAAATTATGAATTAACGTCATCTAGACGAGGGTCGGGAGGAGTAGCCCGAGGGGAACAACAATGGACGTTGCTTTAGGGTATCCAATAAAAACTTGACAAATGGCGTTTCATAATCGCTTCGCATTCCTGACATCGTCACTGGCATACGTTTTTGTCCTCCCTCTGAAAATATGTCTGTTGTCCTGATATTACGCAACGTGGTGACAAATCCAGTGTCAGAGAATACCTTATTGTAAGCAATACCAACGTAACGAGACAGACCAAAACACATTGTTGTTTGAAAAAACAATTACTTCACAGCAGAAACGAGAGTTACAATGGGACCTCTCCGTGTAAAATCCAATAAATGTTTTATAAGAACCTTTGCCAGGTGGTAGAATCTGTATATTGGTCGCCCGGTGCGGTACCACCACCACACTCGGTTCTGCCGTGGAATAATTGTTTTTCAACAATTGTGTTCCGGTCGAAAAGGTGTGAATGGCGGCGGTTACACAAGAAGGGACAACCTCTGTCCTCAGGGATAGCAACGCATCTGTGACCAGATTTGAACAGGACAAAACTATATAACGATACTAACAAACTTTACTAACAGGACTAACTCACATTAACAATCTTAACACCCACCAGTCCTAGAGTAACGAATACTAAGCAACTACTATTTTTATTTACACCTCATACTAACAGAACCTACTAACTATTTACTACCTTCTTACTAAAACCAACTAACTAATTAACAGTTCATCGTAGAACCCTATTCGACGTTTGTCACAGAGGTCCATGGGTGACAGTAGATGATGGGATATACATCACGTAAAAAAAAGTTCAGAGATGTATAAAAGAAGAGCTAAATGACTAACAATTCAATACTATCAATACAACAATCAATAGTTCGAAGTTGTCAAAGACGTATTACATGTAGAGAGCACAAAAATATCTTTAAACTTAATAACACTTAAACGCTTACACACCACATTTTCAATGGTCCACAATTTCACTTTTACTTACATACATATATAGGACTATATAGGTATTACGAAAATTATGTAATATTTTTTGCTATTATCCTATTTTATAGTTATGGAAACGAAGGGATAATAAAGTAGGTATGTTCATAATATTTCTTAAAAATCTATAAGTGTCACACAACATTCGGCAGTGGTATATTAAATTATCTATATCACAGTTTTGTTGATGTTGATAAACGTAGAGATGTTTTTATATATCTGTTTTTATGAATATCATAAATGACATAAGTTTTTGTATAGTAATTTTTGCCATGTATTTATTTCGGATGAGAGCTTGTAAAAAATAAGTGCTCTACAGTGTCAAACTGCTTTTATAATTAAAACTTCTCTACTACACTAAATTGCAAGTGTAATATTTTTGCGTTGGGATATTTTGTTCCATTTTAGAATTTATTTTAACGAAACGGCATAACTGCCTCTATAATTTTATGTTATCTATTTATGTTACAGCTATCTTTGTATTATGTACATAATAAAATTATAAACATGAGTTTTGCTTTTTGTTCTTTACGCGCTTTCACAAGCGGTAAGTGCAGTCAATGCTTAGACCATTCAATCAAAAAGTGACAGACTTATCTTTGCGATTAGATATTTTTATCGTGTACCATTCATTGCAAGCCTCATTTCTTTGACGAGGAGACGCTAACACCGGGTTGAATGCTGGTACACTTTCCACTGCTTCAAATAACAAAATTTTCAGTTTCAAATTAAAAAATCTAATTTGAACAGCTATGTGATGATCATTATTCTCATATATATTGAAGAACTATTGCGGTATACCAATTGATATCCAAGTTATCTTGTTAATAGGAATAACCGTTTGCCGAACGTTCTTAAATTATCAAGCATTAATTTGAAGTCTTGCATAAACAGCTCATAACGTTATGGTTTATTCCCACATAAAATTCCTTGTGGGATCATAAAGTAAGTCGGGGGCTTATTATTATTACCCACTACCAGTACTCGGAAGAAATTCCTCGGGTAATAAGGGTCGGTATTAGCGTCACCAAAATATTGTCTGGTGCCAAGACGGGTCACCCCACTCTTATAATATTATTAAAAATAATTTCTCATTTTTATTACACGCCCTCGCCACTACCTCAGCGGTAAATAATTACGCTACCGCGATATAGCCACGAACATTAGTAGCACAATCTAGGAAATGTATTTTATTTATTATAACCCTGTGTTTAGTTTCTGTCGTTAATTTTAACTTATTGAAGTTAAAATAGATATTACTTATATTAGATAAGGTTTTTATTTTTATATATTTATCAACAACCCATCCCTGGTCCACTACTGAGCACAGGTTTCTTCCCAGAATGAGAACGACTTGGTCATAGTCCGCCATGCTGGCCAAGTGTAAATTAGCAGACCTCACATGCTTTTGAGAACTGTCAAGTATGCGCAGGTTTCGATGTTTTCCTTCGCCGTAAAAGTATATTTATTTAGTTGCATGAAACACATAATTAAGAAAAGTTATTAATTTGAATTAGAACCGCCAGTATTTAAAAAAGTATTTAATGTTTTTCTTCGTCTTAATTTTTGTCCTGTTTCATAGTGATATCAAAGTGTTTCCGGAACTCTTTGCTCAGATTTCCCTTCTAAAACCTTTAAACGTAATTAACTCAGTACTCTTCATAATTAAAAGTAACATTATTATTATAAAACAAGGAGTATTAAACTGCCGAACTATGAATGTTGCCGGCCGCACACGCGTAGCATTGGCGTAGCATATCCGTAGCTCTTAAATAAAGCGACATAAATTTAGTTATTTTACATTTTATTCAACTTTAATACCTTCGATATTGTATTTGATGTTGTATGTGCTCTATTAGGTCCTTATATCCTTGTTCGGCAACAATTCCAAAACGTTGGGATCCAATAACGACAACATAAAAGAATAAAAACATGTAAATCGGCTGTGGATCAATTTGTTGCCTCGCGTATTACATTTGTGATTGGCCTCTACGTTCCGCCTTGTTTATGTTACGTAAGTTTTCAGTTTCAATTTTCAGTTTTCATTTACTCGTTTAATTTACTCCAACCACAATACGAATGAGAACAATTATAAAAATAATATCATTCATCTACTATCATTAATTATCAACTAATAAATCATATATTTTATGAATGGTTGTGCACGTGTTGTTCACGCTCTACAGCAGTGCTAAATCGCGACGGGCTAGCTGCACGTATTTTTAACGCTTAAAACTGTTTTTGTGCACAGATGTGACTGTGGTGTTTCTAGTGTCATTTTTGGGGATAAAATATTCAGTTTTAGAGTTGGTGGTTTGTATGTGTGGTTTTTCGCAGTGTGGAGGTGGGCGTGTCGAGCGGCACCGCCCAGCGCCGCGCGGCGCGGCAGTCTTAGCCACCGTCGCGCGGGGTCCGCACGTATCCCTCTCGTTTAGTTACGCTGAAGTGATATTTCCCGACTGGGGTAAGTTTAAATTCCTTTACACACCGTTAATTTTCCAAATTTCCTTCAATTACTCTACTGTGTGAATTTTCAATTCATGAATACTAATAGTAGTGCCCGATTTGATTAATTTAAGTATTTAAGTTTAAAAAAGTTCACTAAAAGTTCATTTAAAAGTGTTAAAATAAATTGTCAGTTTAATCTATTACAATAAAAAAACGGTTAAGTAAGACGGTCTGGTAAGTATCAAAAACATTTTGATGATTTTATTTTGAGCAGAACACACGCTTCTTTTTTGTTTCGCATGTTTGTATTCTGAAATGGATTATGCAAAATAAAGCTTTAAAATTTAGTAAAACTTAGGAGGCGTTTTGAGAGCATTAAAATAAATTGTACGTTGTGCCTACTAAACAAAATAAACTGTTAAGTAAGACTTTACACAGATCGGTAATTACTGAAACATTTTGATGTTTTTATTTTGTGCAGGATTCACACTTTTTTCTGTCGCGTGTTTGTCATTCCCAAACGTAATGTGCAAAATAAAGTGATAAACAAGTTTTAGTTACCTTAAAGTTGGTTTTAATGAGTAATTATGTATTAAAATCCCAAATACCGGAGCAGTTCCGTAATAGTGTTGAAATAATTATTTTCAGAAATCGTCGGCTGATTCCGAGTATTAAACATGGGTGTCACAGTTAATAGTTGAGAATCAATGGTAACTTTTTGAAACAAAATTTTAATTGCGAATGCGAATTGGAACAAGCTTATGATTTCTCGATATTAATACCATATAAATGATAAACCTCCAAATTATAAAAATTACTTAACTATTCTTATTCCTAATTGAATTCAGAAATTACTTAATTTTATAACAACAAAATGTTTGTTGGGAAAAGTTTTGTTTCGCTTCCGAAGGGCGTTGCGGTTAAATGTTTAATGAACTTTTGTAACAGTTTGACGGCGGCAGAACAGGTGTAAGCTACATAATTTTTTTGAATGCAAGTTTCTGTTTGTTTGTATTGATAAAGTTCACAGGTTAGGGGTTAATTAAAAAATGGATTAATCGTCATGTTATGTGGTTTAGTTAGACATTATAGTAGGTAATTGAACACAAAAGCTTCGACTATTTGCCATGTTTTCGTGATCATCTAGCACTATTTATTATTCTAGATTTAACCTAGGTAATGTTCATAACATTTTTTTTCGTAAAAAGAAACAAACTTTTTAATAAAGTGTAATACTTATTCCGTCTATTTATTGTGGAGTATGTAGAAACTATAAAACGTTTTTTCTTAAGTTTATTTTTAATTTTAATCATGTTGTGTAAAATATTAACTAACCAGATACAGTTTATTTAAAAACAAAACGATATACACCGCATTTTCTAGGCACGGAACCCTCTTCGAGCATGCGTTGTTTTTAAAAACCCGGTTTATTTGTCCGGATACATGCAGTTGTTGCTTACTAATCTGGCACTCAACGGACAAAATCGGTAAAACAATACGAATTAATTAATTTTACTAACTGATTGGCTGTCGATACAACAAACATTGACACCAAATATTTGATAAAATACGTGTTTCGAGGAAGTGGTACGTAAAGGGCGCCGAATAAACAATACTATCAATCTAACTTTGGGGTAACTTTGGTCCGAATTGGGATTAAAAAAAAATGGTTTTATTTAACACTTTGTCAGTCAGGGACCAATTAAAAGGGAAGGAATAGAACATATTACATCTGATTTAAAACCAATTTTGTTGATGTTTTTAATGATTTCTGAACAATCGCTGATTTGAAAGTAGACCAAAGTTATCCATCGGGATGGATGGACATAACTGTAACTTTGGACCACCTAGTTCAAATTTTGAACTTTATTTTTATTCATCTGGGGAACATAGTTGTGACTTTTTTAACTAATTGAATAAAAATATTCTACCATAAGGAACAAAAAATCTATCAAATTTTTGGGATTTCCATCAATTAACAGCTGGCTTTGGGAATGACGCATTTAATGAAATAATATAAGGATAATTTAATAAGGATAATAAAATTACAGTCTTAAAAATCGGCGGATTTTCAAACAAACTTTCAACCCTTTCATCCTTGGGAGGTGATTTTCGAAAAACGTTGAAACACGTATTTCTTTATCTGTAACTAAAAAGCTAAATACCAGTTATTATAGTAATTACTTAAAAATCGGAGAACTTACAAACAACCGTTCAACCCCTATGTGACCACCCTTAGAAGAATATCAAAAAATCTTTTCATAGTGGATGCCTACATAATAAAAGGAACCCATAGTCCAAGTTTCATGTTTCTAGCTTCAGTAGTTTAGGTTTAGATGATGAATCAGTCAGACAGTGAGTCAGGATATGTCTTTTGGTATACATATATGAGATATATAGATAAACATTGTACTTAATAAATAAAATAAGTTAGAACTAGCCTAATAAATAAAAATTAAATGCATTTTAATAAATTATATTGCATAAAGAAAATTACAAGATTTTGTAATGTTGATTCGTCGCCTCAGAATACAGCATAAACCAGAAGCCTCATCTACCTGTAATTGTAAGCCGCGCATTGTGTCCATAAACGGTAGCAACCTACGCGTAATGTTGCTAGGTTAAAAACTTTTTCCCCAATTTAGGGTAAAATGTCTATGACATAGGTACAATAATAACAGTCCATTCGTTATTTAAATT
>DWLO01001943.1:0-13604 GCA_018245335.1 Dalla quadristriga | reverse complement strand
TAATTAAGTAGAAATATAAATCTAGCAGAACACCAACGCTGTCGGAACTTCGCTAGCGCACAATGCTCAGCGAGTCCTTTTTGTCGCCGCAACACACAGTGGCCATTAATACATCCTAGGTTATATTTAAGTTAATAATGTAAATAGTTTTAAATGAGATACCATAGTTTTAATTAAGCCGACTGTTATTCTATGTGACGTTGGGTCAGATAAAGTGTTTTGTGTTTGTATTTATTCTTGAAATAGCAAATAACAAAAGACATTTACATTAAAAAATAAATATATTTTACGTTATTTTAAATATTGAAATTTGACTAACGATTGACATTCAAATGACCATTTTATTGAATTAAATAATTTTTAATTTTCTGATATTTATTATATTCATATCATACTAACTTATACAAATATAAATATTGATATTTCGATAAAAATTATGCTTATTTAATAAGAATTCAATTACTGATATTTCATTTAACCAAATTCAAATTGCATTTACTTGCTTATTATTGACGTTTTAATTAATTTGAATTTTAAAATTTGTTTGACTCTACGAGGGACTGATATTGTAAGTTAGTCCTGTTAGTAAATATTAGTAACTGTTAGTCAGCAAGCGTTAGCATTTTGTCCTATTCGAAACTGGTCACAGTTGTGTTGCTACCTGAATAGGTACTGATTTGGTCGCCTTTTGTGTAAGTGTAAGACCTTCAGACCAGAACACAATTGTTAAAAAACAATTATTGCACGGCAGAAATGGGTGTGGCGGTGGTACCGCCCCTTGCGAAACGTATACAGGTTCTACCACCATGTTTTATGGGTGAGTAGGAGGACATTTTTTGCTATTCAAAGTAAGCCGCAGTATCACCCTATCGCTCGACTCGGGAAGGCGGAGCGGCTATTAGCTTAACGACCATTTTAATATAAGAGATGACATATTAAATTTACGACGCCAGCAACTCGCAGCGTAAACTTCGGTGCTGCCGTGACGCCTCTGTCTTCTTTATTGCCTACGTAAATATAACTATCAGAGCATCAGAGCATCATCGTTTATGATGTGTCAAAGCAATTTTTAATGGCTGGCTTTGTTTACGAGTCACGTTTCGACAACACACCCATAATGTAGGGTTAATATTCCATTCAGTGTCGAATGTATGAACATAAACTCTGTGTAAGAAACAATGTACCGTATCTTCTTTGTAAGTTAGTGACTTCGTGCTTTAAGTTTTCAGAAACGCGTGAACTAAGTAAAAAGGGAGTTTACCGTAACATTGATCATTTGCAGCGGCACGCGACCCAAGGGGTGAACTAATAAGCGATTAGTTTTCCGCGTCGCCCGTACGCATTTGGGGAACATTATCCTTTCATTTTAGTTATGATTGGTTGCTTTGTGCATCCACCGCTCTATGCTGTGCTGAACTCTTGCCGTAATAGTACAAAGTTATATATAATAAATCTAAGTTTAATCGTTTGAACAGTATGTCCAGTAATTAAATAATGAATTAATTCAAATAATGACTCCAAAGCACATCACATGTTCATTAAGTAACATTTGTGTGGTCGTACGACAAGACTATTGGTATCACCTTCATGTGGTTTTTCGTGCCAATTTGAACTTTAAAGACATCGATCTGCTTCACCAACGATACCTGGCGAATTGTTATTGCGATTGCGATAATAATCGGATTCCAGGTATCGTTCAAATTTCAAATTTGCACAAAAAATCACATCGAGGCGATACCGATATTCTCGTCTTCAGTAACAAAAATATAACCAACTGCTTGGTCACGCTGAAAACCCAGAAGACCAATGCAAATGTACATTAAGAACAGAGGGTGTGGCATTCAGACCAGGGGTAATGCAGAACAGACTACAACTGAAATGCAATTTGAAAGCAATTGATATAATTACGGATGTGGTATATATCAAAAACCTTGCAGGTTTGGTAAGAATGCAAATCAACGTTCCCAACGGACATTTCTTTCGCCAACTTAAAGTATGAATGTAAGGAAAAATCACACAATAGGCAGGTAAGAACAAGAATAGAAACGGCGATGCATACGTAGACTTTGATTACTCTCCTGCCTAGTCATTGGGCCTAGACGTGAAATGGAACGCCAGGTTTTTATTAACAGAACACGGTGACGTATATCTACATTAGGCGGCGTGCCGGTGCAGGGAGAAGCTCTTTGCACACCTCTCGTTTTGCACGGAAGCGAACCGTAATTACTCTAAAACACTACCCATTTGTTTGATGTCTTTGTTCGTTGTTTGCTCCACTTAGGGCGAACATCACCCTCGCGGTACCTTCCTCCCGACACATGACATGACGTGAGATTCGTACAGCCATTATGGAACTAGACAATGGCGGGGGACAAAAAACAAGCATTAATAATCACGAATATGAATCGACATAGGGTGATATCAACTCCCCAGGTTTCTGTCTGAAAGGCGGGCCTCAAGTGGCGTTGTAGATAATGGCTCCGACGTCTCTAAGCACTAAGTATCGATTTTTTCGCTGCTTTACTCACATTTCGGCAGTTCTATGCGGTAGTTATAGGCAATTTTAACTGACGGTAAAGAGATTGATGCCACATCTTTGTGTTCAAACATTGTGTTGACGAAGCTTTTTTTTTATAACAAGGAGCAGGACAGTACGAAGTACTTAATAACGTTCTTTATTTCATAGTAAAAGTATCACACTATCTGTACCCAACACTAGAAATAATCTCCCAAATTACTTTCAAAGAACTGAAACACATGCTCCATGACACTGATATTTTCTAAAGAACGAAACAAATGAACGCACGGATATCAAGCGCAAAACGTTGTTTGTCTAACGCTCCGTATTATGGGATTCGTCGCACTCAAATGATATTAAAGTAACCATTAAATGAGCTTATAACAAATACAGTTACTAACCGACTTCGAAATTTTGCGTTCATTCTCGTTGTAAGTATGGCATAATAATAATTACTTTTATCGATGCTATAAAATACTGCGTAAATAGTGTTAATTTAGTTGACTTCAGAAATTTTCATTACAATCACACTTTCGTATTAGTAGAGGATACAAAAATTGTTTGTGATGCGTGACGGTTTAACTTGGAGGAGGATTTACGACGACATAATGATTTTAATGTTCTTGTAAGGACGACCCGTATTGTATTGTGACAAATGGATTGTGTTATTCAATATAGAACGGTGTAATGTTATGATAAAATATTGATATTGTTTAAATTGTCATTTTCGAAAAAGGACTGGCATAAACTCACCCACACACTCTGTGTAAGATAAAATCGTACGGCATTTCAAAAACTAAGAAACTTATTGTTCATAACTTCTTTCTACCACAATTCCACTTATAAATATATAATTAATTATTATTCTAAGCGTGCAAAATTATAGAGAAAGTCCTCTTGCTCGGGTGAATATTATTTTCCCGCGTCATAATGCAGCAAGAGAGCTATTATTGAAGCGTTATTAGAGGTTGATAGTAGCAAATAATTGCTTCTATAGTCGCCGTGTGAGAAAATATTAAAAGGAAATTGCAAGTTTAATTTTCATAGAAACAGTTTCTTATTTTTGAGCACGGTAAAAATTCTAATAGTTACAAATGCTAATAATTCTTTTGAAATGAGTCAAAATTTATTAGAATTAACGATGAATATAAAACATTAAACAAACGCAAGCTTAAAGCAAATTGTTGTGACATTTGTTTGGGTTTAATTTCTTTAAGATTATCTGACTACATCTCGAATACACATGTCACTTGACGGTTTTCTCGTTGGCTACGACTGTGGTGGAAAAATTAAAATCAAAACACAGTAAAGGCGAGTTTTAGTGGCATTTTATTGGCTCTGTTTGGAAGGCCGCCAGCGGTTCTTTCGTATCTAATTGATATCTACTGGTGGTAGGAATACCGTGCAACGGCTATGTACTGTAAGGTATTAGGTACTAAGTTCTATAGATGAGGGCTTGTCGTGGTTGTTTCCAAAACACTAGTGTATCTACAGTTATGATACGTTTGACCCCTCAGTGTTTATTATAAAACTTTCGTGTGTACTGAAAAGTATATGAAAGGTAAGAAGTGGTTTTTAGAAGAGAGTTCACTAAATGTTTAAAACAATATACAACAAATTAAAAAGTCACTTAAATTGGTACAATTATAATATGCTCATAAATATGCATAATCAAGTGTGCATAAATTGTAAATACCCTTTTATATATCCGGGATATAAATAGAACCATTGAGCTGTTATGTTTGCTTTGTGACAAATATGCAGATTCTGTTAAGTGTGTGACACAATTTCATTCTCTCTAGACGTAAGGAGTGAAAGACCCTACTCCTGTCAGCCTTTTATATAATGAAAACTGTAACATTTTCTTCTGCCACTGTATTGTATAAAAATTCGGTCTGGCGCTCTACGTACTGCCTTCTACGTACGACTTGTTTGGAACATAATATATGACGTCAGTATTTTTTGCTAAGATTACTTTTTTCGCCTACTTGTATGTTATATTATACTTATTGTATCGTAATGTTGAATATTACGTATGTAGCAAACTTTCAAGAATAATCCAGACAATTTCATTCGAAAACTATATGACATATTGCAAGCTCATTCGATAAAATGAGATACAACACTACAACCGCGTATAATAAGTGACAACAGTCGACCAACACTCGCCGCTCGTGCTGAAAACGGCTGCATATAATGGTATAACTGTATACAAGTGAAATGATGAACACAGTAATCATTCAGTAATATTAGATAGCTCTAGAAACATGAAACAATATGAGGTAACACTTACCATTTTGTTGTTGATTTCGTGAAAGTGGATTTCGCACACCTTATCTACTATATCCTCGCTTTGAAATGTGACGAATCCGAAACCTGTAACAAGATTAAACATTGGTTAACACTTTACTATATAGAAATATTTACTATCCTGTACAACAGTTGTATAAAACCAGATTTCAGGGCTTAGTCGTTTTACCATTATAAACTTTCATCTCCTAATCTACTCCTTAAAGGAATAATTTATTTCAAACAAGTAGCTAATGTCCTCTACAGGCAGCTATCTTCACATCAGACTTCATTAAAATCCATTCTGTGGTTTTTGCCTGTTTGAGTTACAAACTCAATCACAAACTTTCACATTATAATATGCAAAAGTGTGTTTGTTAGTTTATTGGTTTGTTTTACGTTCACGCTGCAACAGAGAAACGGATCGACGTGATTTTTGCATAGTGATGGTGATATTGGCCGGAGAGTGACATAGACTTTTTAATAAGATAAAATACACGGTTCCTGTGGGATATATATGGGAATGTTACGAAAGAGGAGCTACGGGTAAAGCTTCGTTTATAATTATAGTAAGATCGTTGCGTTGCGTTGCTTCAGTCAGTCAGCCGTACAGTATTCGATAAATAAAAGCATTTATTCATTGCTTGAACGCTGCCGTGCTTCGGAGGGTATTTTAAGCAGTCGGTGCCGGTGGTTATCGTTAGGCCTTCGAGTAGCCTAAACATCCGAGACTCGTATTGGCCACTAAGCCCTCCGACAATTTACACTGAAGCAGCGAGGTGGAGTGCGCTCCAGGCCTTGTCAGTTGTGAGAAGAGACCCTGCAGTGGCCCACCTAATGGGTTGTAGCCATCCTTTCAGTAAATAAACGTGAGACCCACGCAAAACACACGTGAGTGAGTTCTGTTTGAAGAAACAATTCCATCTACCTCTCATTGTTTCAAATTACATGCTTTTGGAAACGAAACTAATGTGTGTAACAGCTGTGTTATATTGCTACTATTGGAATTGTTCTTTGTGTAGTATAAGTAACTCATAAACTAACTATGCTAATGAACATTTATATGGCTTGTGGGACGAGGTATTATAGACTAGGGCTGGGAGAATTCCCTGACTTGATTGGCCAATAGAGTGTTGTTAATAATAATAATAGTACATTTTTAATTCAGACTTAGTCAATATTGTTTGTTGTTGTTTCTGTTATTTTTTGTTAATAGGGTGTGTAGGTTTAGAATTGTGAATAAATGTTTTTTACTTTACTTTACTGTACTTTACTTTAAATATTTAAATCTACCACCGCCTGGACACGACTTGTTTGTACTATTACCAGTTAATAAAAGATCCAAGATTTGAGGTTGGTTTATATTACCTAGAGTTACATTCACCTCTAAAATCCAGATATTACAAGTTTCGTGGTGTTATCTACCTTTTGTTCATCTGTTATAAGAATACAATAATATACCAGATTGCTCATCGTCATTTTAATACCCGCCTATTCATACAGTGCTGCCTGGCTGTCTCTATTCCTTGGGCATCACCAATTTATAGATTTTAACAACGGTTAAATAAATTTATTAAAAGCAGAACTATATGCATAAAAAAATAAGCTTTGTTTTAAAAGTATAGAATTTAGAATTAATTATATTTTGCATTAGTCCGGTACGATCAATGCGGCATGACGTCGGGGCAACCAATAAAGAAATGGGACCGTGTCTGCTTGCCTCCGCATTGCGCTAGGGGAAGGGAGAAATTATAAAGCTTTAATAAAAAAATCACTCTGTACTTTCCCATTTATACGAACCCTTTCAAATCCGCAACACTTCAAATATCCAGCTGAGAATTTAACGAATTTACCTCGTCAGATCGAAACGCAAAATCTTTGATATTGTTTTAATTAAAGCCAATCGACGTTGAGTTAATTTCAAAAGGCGCGTCAATCATTTTTGACAACATGGCTGGTTGTTCATATCGCGTGATGCGCGCCGGGTCAGCCGTGAGTTACAGCGAGAAGAATTTAATAACTTTGAACCGCGAACGACGAACTAACTGAACAACTATGCTCCTCTGGTATTTTATTGACATATAGGATTAAATCCCAGCTTTACTAGGCCAGTTTAAAAAAAGAGTAGAATCCATATTACGATCTATAGTAATTTTACTGGCTTACATTTCCGCGTTTTAACTTGGATGGTGAAGTGGCCAACACTATCTCTGTAAGCGTCTGCTTGATTAACTCTTCGCAAATAATTATAAAAACGAACCCCGAACCGAACGATTGTGCAATACGCGAATAATTATGAATTTGATTTACCCACTCCGAATTCTGAATCGTTTTCCGATATTTACCGTACCCCGAACAACAAGTTACTTCGGATCGTACCCAACAATCTGTCACACAAATAAATCCCTCAACTTCGCAACGCTTCCACGCTTTTCCTCAAAATCACGTAATCACCTGACGTCGACGAAGTTTCCGCTTAAAGTGCCAAAGAGTACAAGGCGATGAGCAGGCGTGTTACTGTTAACGATTAAGACACACATGCGACGTGTCCACCCTCCACAAACAGCATTAGCAACCTGTAAACAATAGGTGGCGCCTTCGCGATTATGCTGACACCTACGATGGAAATGGCGAACCCGCTCCCTAGCTGGCGCAAAAACTTTTGACTTCCCTACCGTTCCCACCCGCGACACAATCTGTGTCATTATTAAACATTAATTATGGATTAAGGTTAACTTAAATCAGTAATGTCAACCTTATGACTATCGCCAAACAATCCACAGTCAAATTCCCCAACGGTGCTATCGCTAAAGGTCGCCGCGCATATGTTACCGTTCATGTAGGCCAATGTTTAGAAAGTTAACGGCGGCTCTTTGTTAATATTTAGTCCATCACACTTCGCGATTTGGACGAGATGACCTAAACAAACAAACAGCGTGATCCGCTCTGAAACTAGGGCGCATTTGGTATTTCACGCGCGACCGGGTGGCTTTCCGTAGGAATTGAGGCAGAGATAGTAACACACCGAAAAGGCAAATATGGGTTCAGTTGAGTTCCGTGGATAATCGTATTTTCTTTATGCATTATTTTTGGTTGGTATTTTATACAAAAGCCAATCGTTTCCTATCTTTTGTGTTGCTATCTGATTGTGATTTGAAGCGGTGTCTGCTGAAATGTGCTTTGGACCGACCAAAAGCGTTGTCATAGTCAGATAATAAGTGAAATAGAGGTTCGGGGTTGGCTGACAGTTAGGTAGTTGCGTGGCAAGTAGTCCGGATTCCCTCCCTTATTTATGCGGGTCTGTAAACTGAGTAAAGTGGGAAGTAAGCAACTCGAGGGCCGGGAGCAAAGTTATCTGCGGGTCCGGCGTCTGTGTAAATATAAAATCGGATCAATTAAAGAATATAAATATCAGAATAGGAAACACATCGATGGACGTGACAATTTTATCGATACCAACACAATTGGGAGGAAACCGATACCAACCGATGGAAGTTGGAAATGAAACGTTGAGAGAATAGAGAGAAATAGCGTTGTCAGTGACCACATAAAAAGTTTTGGGTTTCTCGTAGCCTTTGTGTGTTCGCCGTAGATAAATGGGGCATTTTCGCGAAATTCATCCGCGTCACTTCTCGTAACAATGGGGAAGATAAATAATCTTTGCGTAAGAAAAGGATTCCGTAAACATAATTATTCGAACTGGCAATTGTTACTGTGGGAGTGCTCTAATGAAAGTTCTGCAGCGTCGTTCGGGAAATTAACTTTATTTTTCCCGGCTTCAATTACAGTACCTTTATTTTTTAGAAGCAATAGTTACTTTAATTAAAATCTACAGGCTTACGGGTGATTTGAAGTAACAAGCGTACTGCGTATCCGGAAGTTTTCCAAGTATTTTTATGTTTGCGAAAGTAATAAATGCGGATGAAAGTAACGGATACAATACAATTATTATTGCAAAAGACGTAATTAGTATGCGTTACGCCGAGTGAATTGGGTCGTAAAATTACCGACTGACTTAAAAATCTATTATTTGCGTCCATCAGATTTTTATCGTGATCCTTTTCATTTGCATTAAGTTCTCTTGACGTAATCGCTTCGTTTCCAGCCTTTTTGATATTTAGAATCCATCTCACATTAAGTAGTCATTAACTATTGCCAGTAAACCTATCATAAAACACAAAATGATCCCTAACAGGCCCGAATCAATACAATATTGCAATATCGGAATCAATAAAGTCACCAAGAACGTCACCGAGTATTACATACAGCTCGTATATTAGGAATGGCGATAGCACCTGTGATGATCGTTATTTTATATAAGACGGGAGAGATTTAAGCGAAGATTATGAATGTGTCTGATATCGAATATGTCGACACATCTGTCGAGCGACACGTGGGGTTGACAAGGCGTGGGGGTGCCGCTCCCCGTCGGGCCACAAGTACTATAATCTGCCCGGCAGTGTATGAAACATCGGCCGGTGGCGTTTATGACGCTATAATAACCGTATAAAACGCGACTTATTGTAGGCGTCGTCGATAACGGACGTTATACAGCCGTAGGCCTTCACTCAGTGGCGTTGCTGTGATATATTTTTCTGTGCACCGACGCCTACCATTCGAATTTAACGTACGTATGTTTGTGTAGTGCGCGCGTACGAACGAGCGTCCGAGGAGTGAAATACTACCTGAAATACCAGTGATTCAAGTGCTTTTGTAATAAAAGGGAATGCTTCATACTCGTTTTGATTTAAACTTGCGATTGAATATGCTAAATAGTTGTGATAGCCCTGTTGTATAATTGTTAGCCTCCGTGGGTTGGAGTTTAAGGACGCACGCACGTGTGGTGTATAGAAGTCATGAGCGTACTACAAATTATTTGTTTACCAGATTCAACAACAAAGCTTTTTATGGTTCTAAAGTTTCACGGGAAAGGGATTGGTTGGTAGTACCTACCAGAATCTAGCTCGCCGGGGGAGATGTAAGTCATGTTTGTATGTTTAAAAATAAAATATACTTAGGGCGACTTCCCACTATGTCGCGAAGGCAGGAAGGTTGTGTCGTTATAAAATGTCGTGGTTTATTAATGTAGCTGTTTACATTCCATGACACGATTAGCTGTCGTCAAAGACCTTTTTACGGTGTTACTTGGAGATGACAGATTGTCGTGATAACGGTAATGGCTAGAGACAGTCGTCCAAAAATAAAAAAACGGTGACGACAGTGGAACCGAGCCTTTGTGTTGAATGCTCTTGAGAATAGACGTCAGCGTGGTAGGTGGATGGTGGTAGTACTCGTATGATGCACGTAAAACCTCTTTCTTTCTTTCATATCGCCACATATCATCACGGACCTCACATACGGGATACTACGACCAGCAGGTTATACTGAAACTTACTTACGTATACGAGTTCACGTCCGTTTACGGGTTGAGAGACCCCGCTCGTAGGCCTAATTGAATGAGACAGCAATATGGAAGTGCGGAGTGAATCAAGTGAACTCGTCGCGACAATTTGTACCCTTGTTTTGTATGAAATAAAAATAATGCGCGCGGTAACAAGCAAGTTTTCATTAGGAACGAGCTCAGAGAGCACTCAGTTGAGCAGCGTTGAAGTTGGCCGCTGCCCGCGCTCCGACGTCCAAACTTTTGTTATTGTTCCCTTCATTATTGTAATACGAAATACGTAGCGGCATAATTAAGAGATGCCGGCAATTGTCCTGCTCTGATGTCATAGTTGGACGAAAGTTTTATCAGCGAGTTCTCGTCGCGACAACGTTTGCGACGTAAATAATTGCCGGATTGCTCATTTAATGATTACTAATTAATATAACTTATAACATTCTTATAACTTTATCAGTTGATTTATGGATGAAGAAAAACATTGCGAGGAAATCAGCGCCTTAGAATTCTATACCGTCCAGAGTATAATACCATAATGTTTGCCAACATAAAAAGGGGAAATGTATCTAAGTATTTTCATATTTAAAGTATTCGATATTTGAATTTCTCAAAGCGCCACACGTCTGTAAATATAGGCATTTCTAGGTTAATCAGAAGTAATTGAAATTCAGTTCCATAGATTCCATTACATAGTAATCTGTTACAAGTAAACTTAATATAATCGTGTTAAAAACCAATTCACTATCGCTACAAAAGTTTTCCTGACTGGATACCCAGTCAGGAAAACTGAGTAAAAGTCAGGAAAAGTGAGTAGCTGGTTACTACTAACCAAACCACCTCAAAGACATTCGCGTACTTATAATGTTGTCTTTTCCTAGTATCAAATATTTACGTACATTACAATTTGCTTTAGGGCTCGGCTGAGCCCTTACGCAAACATTGTGACAAAAACTTGTGAACTCATGTTGAGGAATATGTACAAACAGTTTATCGAAAATGTTGGTTCGAAGAATAATAATCGTGCCTGATTCCAATGCAAACAATATGCTGAGAGTCTTATGCGTTCTCTAAAGCTACCAGTTCACTATCAGTAGGAATGTAGCCATCTGTGTTTTACAGTGGGACATTAATGGCGCCACCAATGATTTCATATATCTAGATATTACTTATTGGACTTTCAAATCGGCACCGAAAATATTTACCAAATATTTTCACCTACATCGGTGACAATGCGTCGTCGAACATTCTGAGCTTAATGTTTTCCAGAGTTACACACGCATCTGCGCGGTATTGGTGCCGTTTCCCGCGTATTCGTCTGTATACAACGTTCCGTCTGGACATTTAAATTGTCAAAGGCCGCTACCTGTCGCCCATTACAATCTAGTTACGTGGATACGATGGCACAATCAGAGTCAGCCGTGTGGTTTAAGGGAAAAAATCACAACAGCATGCAAAGGAAATGTTGTTAAGTCATATGATTGGTAATATGATTGGTCGAAATATTTATTACCTAAAATTATAGGGTACCTAATACAAGAAATTAAAAAGAAATCGGATGTATTTAAGTTCTGAATACCAAACCGAATCCTTATCGTCGTTCAGCCTACATTTCTATCTAATTGAGCCTTTTGTGTTGTTTTGTCATCGTAAAGGTATTTTTGCGTACTTTTCACTTTCTGTTTCCTCGCCGAAACTACTTTTTGGCGTTCGAGAAACTGCCTAAATGCAAAGTTTCGGCGTACAAAATGGCGGATAAAAGCCGTTGCAGAAAGAATTGGCTTCTCCTCATTTTCTCTATTGTGAAGTTGAATGGAACACAAACAATCAACTTTCTTGTCGGGCTGATTGTGTGGAGACACCCTTATTGTCTACGCTCAGGTAAGGAGAAGGAATACAATTCGCTGCTCTGTGCGTCGACCTGCTCAACTTTTAAATTCACAAACTTTAAGTACATTTGCCACTTTCCCAAGATTTTGTTAGGAAAAAAGACCTCGATGAAAGGTTTTTATTTCATTGGGAAAAACTTTTCATTGTAGGTACATGTTTACAATGCCCAATCAAGTGCCTTTAAAATCGTTATCATATTTTTACTGTCAGTTTCTGACAAGTTGAACATACCTGTAGCGTTTATAGTAGTAAGGTTTTCTAGTATACAATTTATCCAAAAGGAGTAGTGTGTGAAAGTGTGTCACACACACTACGTGTCAACTAACGCACTCACGTCGGATTTCATCGAAAACTTATCAAAGGTCGTGAAAGAAAACAGTGCCATAAATCAAACACATCGATTTTTTTACAACCATAACGCCACAGTGGAAATATTCGAGAGAGTAGCCGTTACGCCGCAACCGGTGGAACAATTTATCACGAGCAACGGAACCCTCGTCCAATCGGTTGATGGCAATGCCATAAATATTTACTTTAATAAGATTCCGTCCCTTTTATTCGCGACAGTGTTGTTTTACGACACATTTTGGCGCTCAATGGCGACCATGTGACCTGGACGGCGTGTGCGCATTATTTTTTTAGTGTCGGCATCGCAGTAAAGCAACGAAATTGTACACTATTGTATTAGACGCTAAAAACAACGTTAAACATTTAATATTTCTTATATACCCGACTTATTCGAACAATGATTGGAGCGCAGATAGATTGTGGCTTTCTACTCACTGTTCGAGGTTCAAAGCCTAGGCAACCTACCGCTGAATTTTCCAAGTTTTGTACGTTTAATACAGTTCAATATCATTATTTTATACTTAACGTTACCAAGTGGCTCCTGCGGAAGACCAGCGCTGGTTGTCCTCGGACTATCGGCATAAAGATGTTTTAAGTGTATATATACCTAATTATACATAAGGTATACTTCATCTCGAGGCTCTGGCTGTGTTCAAGGAAGGCGTGAAACCTATTCAGTTGTTAGTTTAGGACACGGTAACTTACTCCAAAGTATGTGTAAATTATGTCTCCCTTGAATTCTCGTATCTCTTGCTTTTTTATTTATTTATGTTTGTCCATGTGTAAAGTATTAATCGCATATACAAGAGTAGCTGTATCTCGGTGAGATGTTTTTACTACAATAGCAATATTACAGTGGAAATGCTGGCAATAATCAGAATCGAAATGAAATAGTTTAAATGCAAACGACTACTGGTTATCATCACACCCACGCATTTACTACTGACGCAAACGGAATCAGAATTATATTCGATTATTATATTCTGTTTGTGTTAGTAGTACGTTATTATCGTATCTGCGAGTTTATGCGTAGATACGTGGTGGATAAATCTTACCTCTTACTAATAAATAAAATTGGAGTATCTGCCTGTGATATTGAAAAAAAGGTCAATAGGATTCGTGAGCGTTCGTATTCATTTTAAGTGCGTACGCGGATATGTGTGC
>DWLO01001942.1:0-13605 GCA_018245335.1 Dalla quadristriga | reverse complement strand
TCAGTGAAATCGGACCGTATGATATGTCATGCATGTCATTTAAATTCATTGACTCTTTTTATGGGTTAAAACAGTACTCCTTATCAAATACCTTTAATATGAATTAAAATAAATTCGAAGCTCTCTTCTAAAAGTCTTTTTGCTGTAATATAGTCTATAATAAATATAATATGCGGAGAAATGAAATGTGTAGTGTTTTAAAAAATGCATATAAATTAAATGTGCCCTATCTCATGAGATATTTTACGAAAGTTGCTGTTAAGAGTTCTCCAGTCAGTGGTGTGGATTACTGTGCAAATATCGTAAGGTACTAGCTATTGCATGCATTCTCGTACGTTTTTAGTATTTAGCGTTGTTTTATGGTACCTAGGTACTTTGTTTTTTCATTTGTTTATTACAGGTAGACAGCATGACTACGAAAACTATTTGGCGACTCTCCTTACCACAAAAGCGTTACGGACTCCTGCACTGGTTGTACGTGCCTTCAATGTTGAAATCGCGAGGGTTCAAGATCAGACTACAGACCCTCAGACAGCTGCTTTCCGGCTGCAGTTCTGGCAAGATACACTTGCTTCTCTTTATAGAAAAGATCAAGATTTTAGTAAAATTGCCGCCAATCCTGTAGCTCAGGAACTATATAAGGTATACTTATCCATCTTAACATTGTCTAGAATTGAGAAGAAAAATATCAAAGCACTTATTTACAAAACTGCTTTTAATTCTCTCTCTATTTCTCGTACAGGTATGTCGCAGTTACGATCTACCCAGGAGACACCTGGAAAAACTTATTACTTCCAGAAACAATTTAGCAAAATCAAAGTACTTTCGTACCCTAGAAGATGTGGAAACTTATGCTGAACACACAGTATCTTCTATATACTACTTGCTTCTCAGTGTTGTTGGGGTAACTAACATCCATGCAGACCATGCAGCTTCTCATTTGGGCAAAGCACAAGGGATTGCAAATATTCTGAGGTTGTAAAAGTTTACCTTTTGTTACAAATTCTATTTTGAATATGTTCTTTCAGTAAACTATTGGAATGGCTGTAATTATAACTTAACCACGTTTCAGGTCAATTCATATTTCAAATTATCATAAAATAGTGTCCTTACCAATGGATATTCTAATGAAATACAATTTAAGTCAAACAGATGTGTTAAGAGGCGTTGATAATGAACCCATGAGGAATGTTATATTTGAAGTGGCTAGCAGAGCAAATAACCATTTGCAAAAGGTTCTTATTACTTTTTATGGTCTTAATTTTTATTTGTCTAAATAGGGCCATTAAAAAGAAGTATAGTACCAATATTGTTTTTCAGGCTAGAAGTATCGCAGTGCCCAAAATAACAGCCCAGGTATTTTTGCCAGCGACTGCTGTTGATATATATTTAACAAAACTCCAGAAGAACAACTTCAATGCGTTTGATAAATCATTACAAAGAGGCAGTCCTATGTTACCATTTAAATTATATTATAAAAGACTATTAAGTACATATTAATGTTGTATACTCCATTTTTAAATGTAATGTTGTAATAATATTATTAAAATAATGTAGAATAATATTTATTATTTAGGGAATTAGGTCCTTGACTACAATAAAGTTCTTAACACTGTTTAATAATTTTTAACTTTTCCAAACAAAAAACATGTAATATATAAGATGGTTTCTTTCGGTTTATAACCACATACACGCTAGCCTAGGATGTAGAAAGTATTAACCATTCTGTTTCTCAAGACATTCAACTCTCACAAAGGGGACAACCTTAAATAAAACAATTTATAGAAACAATTGCACTGTTTACTCTCAAGCATTTTCATGCAAATAAATAATCACATTCGAGATTCAAGCATTGTTTGGCAACTTGAGTACAGAATAGTACCAAAAACATAAATAACTACCATTAATTAAACACTGATAATATATTTCATGACAATAAAAAGAAAGTAAACATTTTCAAATATTCCAGAGTTATTTATTGTGTAAAGAAAGTTACTTTATTCTATCCATAGTTCCAATATTTATATGAGTGAAGATGAAATAGGATACAGTATATTGTTTTTATGTACAAGGTATTACAGGTATAAAACCTATTGTAATTTTTGCCTCAATCTTCAAGATTTTATTTATTTAACAAACAAAGAGTGACTAAAAATTCAGATTGATATCATTTATCTTAAAGGATTTAACATCAAAGAATAATAAAAATTTCATCACTACTAAAATACCTTAAGAGGAAAACTATTTTAACTTTGGTGAAAAAGTATCTTTGGTTACACAATAATAACGATTTCTGTTCATGATGTTCATTGTACATCACTACTTTTGAATTCCATGGTATTTTAAATACAGTAATTTATACAAAATATAAAACTTCATAATTTATATACCTTACAAAGTTGTTAATACTTCAGTCTGTAAATAAATGATTATAGATTTACATATACCTGAAAACCCATAAACCATAAGTACATAAACCCTGAACTTAAAAAAGTGACAATAGAACCATTTTGATTAAACTGATATTTACATCCAAGATTTGCTTCTTACATTAATTAATGGGTCAGGGTGTATTTCTTCAAAACTATATTAATGGTTAAATATTATAAAACAACAGACAGTTGCGATAAGTGCGGCGATTTTATTATTTCCCATGCATATTTGGCATAAAACTTACAATGAGTATGGTTCTACCATATTTATATAAAATTAAACCATTATTATATAAGATTTCTTTGGAGCAAAAATAGCCGAGCAGATAAACATTACTTCTATCAGCACAATATAAATAGAAGAAAACGAAGTATTGTTGGCAGGATTAACTCAATTGAGCAATCAAAAGCTACACATTATTTTAAAATTAGTTATTTATCGTAAACTGATTTGGATTCCAGTTCCAGTTACATGAAATTCCTTTCTTTGTAGTAAACAAAACTTTTAACATTGCGTTATGAGTTTATTAAGTCTGACTTAAATTTAACACTTATAAGCACTGAGTATCTTTTGCAGGTGTTGTTTTACATAATAAAAAATAAAATATCTAAGAAATATATTTAATGGTAAATGCTTTCACTTTCATACTAGAACATTATTCAAAGAATATTGTGTATAAATAGTGTCTTAATCAATTCATATGACCAACACACAACCAATCCTTAAAATTAATTAAATTTGGAATGTATAAGTTGAACAAAAAACATATAAAATATTAAATTAGATACTTAAGCCTAGGATAAAAAAGCTAAATGTAAGTACTATTATTTAATCACAATGAGCTTGCTGCGCAATGAAAGCCATTTGTTACCTTCAATGACATTCTTTATTCCGAGGGGGTTAAATCTTTTTCTGGCTCACCCTCAAACAAAATTTGTTGCAAGAGATCATAAATTGGCTCAAAAGCCTTACGACAAGCTGCATTAGTCGGAATGAGATAATCATGTAGGTCATGGTGGCTTATAGTACCATCATTTTGAATAAGCCCTTTATCTATGAACACCATTTCTACCTTATTCATGTTAGCAACTTTCTCACATAAAAGCTGATTGATTTTGGTATTCTTATCTCTTAATGAATTTGGATGCTGACCCCGAGGCAAAAGACTCTGCAAAGTAACATTTTCACATGTTATAATAGCTTAAACAAACTGATTGGAATAAATGTTATGTGAGTGAATGCACTGGTTAGCTCAAGCTATTGACAAAATACATACGCGATGGAACTTCTACATTAACATTAATTAGTGCCGATTTTAAGATCATTGATACTGCTAGCTTTGTAAATGCATAAGCAGTTAATTAATAAGCCTAATTTATACTTACAGGCAAAACTATGTAGACACTAGGATGCTTTTCTCTGATTGTTCTAACAATTTCTAAGATTCCTTCACATACCTGTTCAGCTGAATGCTCAACATTATTTGTCCCAACATGTAGAACTATTACCTGCAATTATTATCAGTTTTTGTTTTAACCCTACACAGATTTGAGTTCACAATTACTGTTTTATGACCCCTCCAGTTTAATATTTTAAGCACAGCGCAGGTCAGTTATTGTATTAAGGGAATGTTTGGTGGTCAATCAATAAATTAATTGTAATGTAATATTCATCAAGAACAATCCATCACGGGTCCACTACTGAACTCAAGCATTTCAAGGTCCATCATGCTGAGCAAATGCCAATTGGCAGACTTCACACACCTTTGAGAACATTACATCTTTAAACCCTGGACCCCCAAATAGGAAACCAAAGTTTTATGCACTACATAAAAAATAAGACAGTCATGCTCATTCTTTGAAGAGCTCAGTAGGAAGCCACTCAGTAGTTAATAAGTAATGAGTGGTGCAGCCTCATACCCTTTTTTACAAGATAAAAGTTTGTTAGTAATACTAAATCTGTACCTTAGGATCAACATGGTCTAGCTCTCCATTTTGAATCCGCCAAAGTACATTCTGTGTTTGGTCCCTATGTATACTAAAATTAAGGCAGTGAAGAGGAGCAAACCACTGGTTCCATACTTCAGTGTGCTCCAATGCTTGCAGCACAGAATCACCAATAAATATCACATCACCATCTTTTCCTTTCGCGTCAGAGAGGAATCTGTTATGCTGTAATATAAAAAGGCACAACCATAACGAGGTACTACTTACTGAAATAAACCGGCAATTAATTGGAAATAAATATGTAAAAAAAATATAATATTAAGTCTTAGTCTTTATAATCCTATTGTAAAGCCTAATTTTTACCATTTAAACAAAAAATATATTATGAAAAAAAAAGAAACTAAAAGTCTTACGCGTATAGAAAGATATTAATTAATTGGAATAAATGATCCACGTTGGTGGTTTGATTAAATAGTGAACAAAACACTTCAAACTTACAATACTATTCCATCTTCCGTCACCATCAGTGTCTTGTTGAGGAGCTGCCACTGAACACGGATTCATTTTCGCCGATTCCTTTGGATATCATAAAATTTTAATCAAAATATCACTTTGATTTGATTTCCGATACCTACGTACTAATAATTCCTTCAATTCAAATAAAAATGGCTTGATTGGCTTGCATTTGCTTGTCTTTTTGATTTGACAGATTGACAGCCAAGCAGGCAAGGCAACAGAATATATAGTACTTAAAGGAAAACAAATGTATATAACCACAGATTTGTTATATAATCCTTACCATAGTCACAGTTCAGAGATGATTAGATGTGTTACGGTGCAGTTTTAATTTTTTATGCCCTAGTGGTGAAGGCGGTCCTCAGAACAATAACTAAATCAATAGAAATAAGGATGCTGCAGAAAATTTAAAATATGCTTACTGGACTTATTTAAAATTAAAGGACTTATTTGCACTTGAAGAATAGCCTTAAAATAATTAAACACAAATACACACATGTACACACCAACACACACACTCAGGGTCACACTCATACACAACATCCAACCAACATATCCATCTATCCAACTCAAGGTTAATTTATTATTTTAGCCAATAAAGAAAGAGATAATGAATGTCATCCTTAAATTCTATCGACGACATTGAGTATCACTTGCCTCAATAAAATTAGCGATTTTTATAGTAGTCTTCTGTATACGTGTCCTTCTTTAACATTAGACTCCATTAGTCAAAGTGAAACAAATATGAGTTCAGTTGATATTTTACTCCAGTTTCTATTGCTTTAGTAATTATTATTGTTCTGAGGGCAGTGCACTACTGTATAATTTTGCCTATTCAATGTACAGGCCAGTAAGGCCAAGAGCAAAGGAACATTTAAGGTATTAAGGTATTTGCATCAAGGAATGAACCGTAGACGGTTTCATGGTCTTGGGTTCCACCTTTGCCTCGTTTTTTTTATATGGCATCGCACGTCCTGTATATTTGCCAGTGTCAAGTTTGAGATAAGAATATTCAAACGAAATTAAATTAGGTATTTAATTTTGGAGGAGCGCGGAAAACTCCAAAAAGGGCGGTCGCGCTTCCCCCGCCCGGCTTACATCTAACAATCCTCAATTATTGCAGCGCAATCAGACCAGCGCACTGCCGTAGCCCTTCCCTCCAACACTGCAAACATCCAGCCCTCCTCTCTCAGCAAGCAACCCCACAATCAACCCCACAATTCATCCCCCCCATCAAAGAAGAACAAACCCACAATCCTTTTAAAGCTTTCCCAAACGTGGTTTCTTCCACGGAAAAGGAATAGGTAGGTAGGTAATAAAAGTTCTTCCAATGGCATTATGCCGTCAATGTCACCCTGTGTCTGTCACTGTCACTTCACTCAGACGTGTCCATGCGTGTCGCTTCTTACTCTTCTTAGTATTTATGAATAATCCGACCCAGTATATATACGTAGTATTATTGTCTGTGTAGTATATTATACTCTTTGATCCGACCGTGCTGTCTTAGCTAGTCTGCCTTCGACACATAATTTATACTAACGACGTCGATATATAGGTTGGATTTGTAAGTCGCTGCAAAACAAGGATTTTTTTTCTTTCAGAATCTTACATTGAAGAAACATGGCAGAAGCTTCTAGTGAAAAACTTTCAAAGAAGTGAGTATTGCGTGATGTACCTACACAGTATGATTCTTTTGCGAGCCTTGACATCCACGCCTGGTGTGTTAGCTTCCAGAATTATTACTTGCAATCGATTACAAAAAATTTCGTCAACAGTAAGCAAACGGTTGGTGTCTTTCTTTTTGAATGATAAAATTAATTAAGTTCTTGTAATAAATAAGTTATATTTTTTTTTTAGTGAACTGAAACGTCGTATGAAAGCAGAACAAAAATTGAAAGAAAAATCTGAGAAGGCCACTCACCAACCGGTTGCTGCAGGAGTGGAAAAGCAAGCAGCTAAAGATGAAGAGGAAATCAGTCCAAACGAATATTATAAATTGAGAAGTGCAGCTATCGCGGCTCTCAAAAATGGATCCAAAGATGATCATCCCTACCCACATAAGTTCACAGTCACTATTTCTTTGGAGGATTTCATAGACAAATATAATAATTTGTCTAGTGGAGAAGTGCTGGAAAATGTTACTGTATCATTAGCTGGGAGAGTTCACTCTATCAGAGAGTCAGGTGCAAAACTAATATTCTATGATTTAAGAGCTGAAGGTGTCAAAATTCAGGTAAAATTTTTTATTTAACATTTCTAATATTAGTAAATTAAAATGAAGTCTAAAGACAAACAACTGAATTATTTTGTATCACATCTAGGGAATTAATCTGTATGTTAATATAAAAAGTGTCATTAATTATATGTTGCTTGCAATGACTTAGAGACAACACATGAAAAGCTAAACCCATTGTTATGAAAGTTTCATGCACATAATATATGTACATGAAAACATCAAAAGTACAGCAGTCTTGGCTAAAACTACATGATTGTTCCATTTGGAATAGAAACTCTTGGCCTGTGCACAAGCCAACAGAAAATTTGGAATAGAAACACTTGGACTGTGTGTCCAAAGCACATTCCTTAATTCTGACAATTTCTCAAAAACTTAATCACCTATCAAGAGATCCAAGAGCTGGCAGTTTCTTTGCTCAGTGTATTAGCTTAGCTATACAGCGAGGAAATGTTGCCACCTTGGGCAAAACACCACAGTGGCCAAATTTCTAAAATATCTAATATTAATGTATCATTAAACTAAATAAACATATATATGTACATTATATGTACCTTACCAAACTCGCAAAGATTATAGCTAGTAGCTTTAAAATTGCTGTTTTATTAATTTTTTATGAACTATCCCAAAGTCGCAATTGAGATTTTGCAGGAATTGTCAATGATCTTACAGAGATGTAAAATTGTAATAAATAAACAAAAACAAAGCATAATTTACGAGGATGGTCTCTATTATACACAAAGTCTTTACAGAGAAAACCACTTGAACAGAAAATGCCCTCCTTCCGATGATTCGTAACTTAAACGAAACAATGACACAATATAATTTAATTTTTAAATGTGAATCCATTCACTGCCACATATGGGCTTTTCCCCATGTGACAAACCCAGAATAGAATTGAATGAGGGGCTATTAGTTATTTCAGTTTGTATCCAGTGTTAATACGAATATTTGTTGATTAGTATTTGTTAGTAATAGAATTATGAGCGTTAGGAGTGTTAGTGTGAGTTAGTTGATATAAGTAATCGTCCATAATCACAAATATTTGTCCTATCTGAAGGTAGGTGGTAGAATCTATATAAGGTTCGCCCAGGGCGGTACCATCGCCACACCCATTTCTGCCGTGAAATAATTGTCTAACAACAATTGTGTTTCGATCGGAAAGGTATATACGCGTAGCGCGTATAAGTATGCCGGTTACACTTAACAAGAGGCGAGTCATCTTCGTTCAACTTCGAATAGGACTATTATTAATCACTACTAACTGCCAGCCAGCGGATGGGTGGAGTTGCAATCTCGTTTGCTATCTTATTCACATAAAAAACAAGGTGGTCACTGATGTGCTGCTACCCTCGAGGACTGAGGTCGTCGCCTCTTGTATAAGTGCAACTAGCATTCATAACATTTAGAGCGAAACACAATTGCTGAAAAATAGAAATGGGTGTGTTGATACCGAAATGTTATGTTGCTTGAATTTTTGTTAAATTTTAGGTGATGGCAAATGCCAAGATGTACGATACAGAGGAGATGTTTGCCAGTGACACTGAAAAGCTGAGGAGAGGAGATATAATTGGTTGTGTGGGACACCCAGGAAAGACCAAGAAGGGTGAACTATCTATTGTGCCAAAAAATATTAAATTACTTTCACCCTGCCTTCATATGCTGCCGCATTTACACTTTGGTCTGAAGGACAAGGAAACCAGATTTAGAAAGAGATATTTAGATTTAATTTTGAATGATAAAGTATGTTTATGCAATATTCCATTCTACTTTCTGTATCGTATTTTTGAATTATGTTTTCTAATTAAATCATTTTTAAAAACAGGTAAGGCAAACATTTTACACTAGAGCCAAAATCATTGCATATATCAGACGCTATTTGGATAACATGGGCTTCCTGGAAATAGAGACTCCTATGATGAATATGATCCCAGGTGGCGCCACTGCAAAGCCTTTTGTGACACATCACAATGAACTGAACATGGATCTCTACATGAGAATAGCTCCTGAGTTGTATCACAAAATGTTAGTGGTTGGAGGCCTAGATCGAGTCTATGAAATCGGGCGACAATTCCGAAATGAAGGTATTGATTTGACACACAACCCAGAATTCACAACATGTGAGTTTTACATGGCATATGCAGATTACCATGATCTAATCAACATGACTGAGACTATGATTTCCGGAATGGTTAAAAATATTCATGGAACTTACAAGGTGAGAAATATGTAATATACAATAAATAATGTACAAGTTTTATCTTAATCTATATAATCAGATCGCACCAATAGGATTATTAACAAATTTATTACGATGATAGATAATAACTTGTCATAATAATTTATTAGAATGTCAATCAATTAGGTGCATTTATCGATTATGTAATACGTGTCATATACTATCACGGCCATTAATTAGCAAGTGGCATATTAATTGGTTAGGTTATATCTAGATATTTGGAATCCCAGATCTTTTAAGTGTTGTCTACATATTTTATGCAATTAGCTTTTCCAGTACCTAGTCTTGTAATAATAGGTAAATATCTATCTGTAAATTGATACTCTTAATGATCACTTAACTTTCACCTGTTTATATATTTATGATATTAAGTAAAGCAGCAAACTATGGTTGACCAAATGTCCTCGAGAGATTTACTTAACCTACCAATGAGGCAATGAGCCTTCCTCCCGCTACTCAGTTGGGACTTAATTAATGTAATATATAAATAGTTCACTTATTATTTCAGATCAAATACCACCCTGATGGTCTTGATGGTGAAGAGGTGGAAATTGACTTCACGCCACCTTTCGCGCGGGTACCCATGATTGCTACACTAGAAAAAGTATTAAATACAAAACTGCCTCCTGCCGATCAGTTGGAGTCACCAGAAGCCAATGCGTTCTTAAGCCAACTTTGTGAAAAACATGAGGTAATTAGATCTATCTTTATTTTTATAACTTTAAGAGCGTTTATCTGAGTATTTTTTTTCTTGCTCGCACGTTTAACATTTTCGATTGTAAAAGGTATATTTGTTTAAATGTTCTTTATTAACTATATTGACTAAAAAATACGGACATGTTAGACATTGAGTAAAACGGCGAAAACAATTTGTAATTTTTCACTCCATTATTCTCTATTAAAAATTAGGTATACGAATATAAAAATATGTCTAATAGGTCGGTACCTTTTTTGGTAATATACCTAGTTAATGAAGAATATTTGCAAAAGTATACATACAGTTTTACAATCGTTGACAAGTTAGAATGGGCGAGCGACAGGGAAGCCAAACTGATAAACGCTTTTAAGAGTACGCATTCCCAACAGCCAAACTCGTTGACGGGCGCGGCTAAAGTACTTGCTATTTCGCCTAACGAGACGTGATTAGTCTTTTCAAAGAAATAGGGCAGAGCCGCCTCGTTCTCAGCGTAGGTCGGGAATATACGGTGAGATGCAAGATTTATTTTAGGCAAAACAAGCGCGCGAATAATTTAGAATAGTCCTTCGGGGGAAAGGCTTTTTTATCTAAACTACTTAATGTATGTTTGTCAAATAAAATTATTTGAACTTTTGAATAAATTACTTAACATAAGTAAATTTCATTGGAGTTTTCATACTACTTATAATTATGAATACGCCCAAAGTTTCGTAAAAATTCGTGTTGGAAAATGCATCTTTGGAGGCTCGTAACTTCTAAACCTAATTTTGTTTTCTTTTCTGTATAAGAGTATACCTAATTAGATAATGATGAAACAAATAGATACAATGTTTAGTTTTGGGCGTAACACCACAAACATTTGTTAATTACGTTTGTATGGAAAAGTACTGGGCTTGCGTCACCTTAAGAACGTAAAAGCCTGTGTAAGGTATGTATGTCGTTTTCGCTTGCTGTCAGTTATGAGAAAAATACTATATTGCTAGATGTAGTTTTCACCATTCTGAGGTTCAGTTGAAATTACTGAGGTGTTTTTTATTCATTGTTATGAAACTCAAAAAAAAATTTATTTTAACAATAAGTAAACGTTTTTGAACCACGTCATTAAAAAATAAAACATAAGAGATGTTTGTATTTTTAGTTGAATTAAATAAGTAATCATTTCATCTTTAGTTACAACAACACTTAGTGTATTGTTTAGTGTATTGTTTGACGCATGATACTATTTTGCACAAGAATTGCATCATTACAACACGTGCTTATGAGTCTTTGCACTAGCTTTGTTTCTTCCTAGTACTTAAGTGCTGTTTGAGCGTTATCGCTTATCTATAGGAATATTACAGGCCCTTGTAAAAACCCCTACGTATAAATCTATCTATCTGTGTTTGAGTATGCAGTACTTTGCATTAGATATAGAAATTTAATTTAGAATGTATTAGCACATAAAATAGAAAAATACTGTACAACCAACACAACTTTCCCGCAAATTAGTACAAACGCCAGCCAGCCTCGGAGTTGCGGTAGTAAAAACTGGCCAAGTGCGAGTCAGACTCGCGGGAGAGGGTTCCATATACTATAAGAGTATCTTCAATTTTCCGTGGGTATCAGTTTTTCCTGTAAACTATAAGTGAAGGAAGACCCATAATATATTCCGTAATTTTCTTAATTGTATCCTCAATATTTCCAAGATAAGAGGATTTCTCGATAATCGTATATTTTGTTTAAAATATGCATTTAAATGTAGTGCGCAGGTCCCGTATCATTCGCTACTCCCGCTCCACGGATAATCCGGCACTGGCGTGATGGCTCTCAAGTAGATGAACCAATATAAAAAATTGTGCTGCAGGATACTAATGTCGTGATTTATTTTATTCAATTTTACATAATATATTACTTACATACTTCGATAAAATACCGAGTTCCCTATATTGCGTACTTCACTGAAACCATAAGCTGATTAATATACAAATAAGCACTATTGCTCATCCTATGCTATCTATTGCTGATACCCCATGATAACAGTTACTATTTAGTATGAGTGATGAAATACAGTAGGTGTGATTGATCAGGTTCAAGTCGTCCTTTTCCCAATGTTTTCATATTCCTGTGCTGTGACATCTTTCTATCTTGTCCATATAGATTCATATTGTTTTCAACATCCTAAATTGTCTTCTTCTTACTTTCGGCATCTGCCTATGTAGTCACAAGTAAAATTTAGGCCAAAGAATATTAAAAAATTTAGACAATATTCAAGAATTACATTGTTACGTTAAAAATCTACTGTAAGGAATACCTTCATATTTGTTTTATTTTTAAAGTAAAGAAAGCTACATGGAACAGGATTTTATAAATAACTTGTATCAGCCGGAAAATGATTATTTTTACCCGACTACGTAACATAGATGGTTATATTTTTCGACTGTTTGTATGTATGTCTTATTTCTTTTCCACGTTGTGTCACGGCTTGATGGATTTTTATAAATGAGGTGTCGTTAGATCAGTCTTCATAGCCGAAGTGTTATAGGCTAAGATACAGAAAGATACAGAAAATCCAACTGCAAAAGCATTTAATTACGGGACTACTTGGCATTATACTTGGCAGGTATATGGCTGCAACCCATAATGGCCCACTGCAGGGCAAGGGTCTCTCCTCATATTGGAGGAGGCCGAGAGCGTAGTCCACCACGCTGCTCCAATGCGGGTTGGTGGTGGGGTTACTAGCCCACCCTAGTTTTTAGGACGCCCGAAGGCCTCCGACAAGGCTTAGTGACTGTTATCTAATGATAACAACTGGGACCGACGGCTTGAAATTCCCCCCGAAGTACGGAAGCGCTCAAGAATTTTTTGTCACTAGCGGTCACCCATCTAACTGCCGGCCGGAACCGGTGCGGCTCAACATTCTCAATCAATTACGATTGACACTCGCCGCGCGACCACGAGCGCTTCTAGTAGGTATAAGGGGTAGTATGTATGCATGTAGCACTATTGGGGAAATAAAATCTCTGTACTTCTTAAATTGATTGACAGATAAACCCCAACTTTACAAAGTTTCCCTATAGGTAGAGGTATTCAGTATTTACGGTACTTATTCTTCTTTTATACATTGGTCAGACTCTGTATACTAATCATTCTGCTTCTAGGTTGAATGTCCACCACCAAGAACTACAGCCCGTCTCTTAGACAAACTAGTTGGGGAATTCCTTGAGGAGAAGTGCATCAATCCCACTTTCATCCTGGATCACCCACAGATCATGAGTCCTTTGTCCAAATACCACCGGGAAATACCAGGGTTAACAGAAAGGTAACCTTATCAAAAATACTTATTTTTTGACATCTTTAATATTATTTTAGAAGACAAGGAATACAGATAACAATTAATTATAAACGCTTACACATTCAAACCCCCGCACTAGGATGCCCTGTGTTGCGGGTGGCGGACACACACAGAAAACAACACAATTTACACACAAGACCCGAGCACAAATATTTATCTGCCAAATAATTATCTGCCCCGGCCGGGGATCGAACCCGGGACCCTCGGCTC
>DWLO01001941.1:0-13608 GCA_018245335.1 Dalla quadristriga | reverse complement strand
AGATAAATAATAATAATAAATAAATAAATAAACGCTTACCCACGCACACCCCCACACCAGGATTCCGTGTTGCGGGTGGCGGAGACACACAGAATACACAACACAATTTAACGCCCAAGACCCGAGTACAAACATTTATCTGTCAAATGTCTGCCCCGGATCGAACCCACAGCTCGTCAGACAGGGTCACTGACCAACGCTAATAATAAGAACTTTTATTTAGTCACTCAAGTTGACAATCGCCTTAACCATTCTGGAGTGGGTAAGGCAGGCTACAGAATTACTGTCGTTTTTTACCTACACTCAAATCGATATCTTTACTTCAAGTGACAAAATTATGAACCCCTTTGAAATCCTCTCTTGCCCAAAGGTTGTCTGGAAGAGATCACTATCAGCGATAAGATCGCCTTTTGTATACTCGTTGTTATTCTACCTCTAAATTCGATGTATTCTTTTTATGGTGTGCAATAAAGTATATTTGTATTGTATTGTAATCTTATTGGAGTCTTTGTTCGCCCCTTAGATATGCCAACTTGGTCTCAAAAACCCTCCTCAGCTTTCTCTTTTCTCGCATTCCCTTTTTGCAATGCCGTGACTTTGGAGAAACGGCTCCAATATTTACCAAAACAATGCTTGGTGAGGTTCAACTAGTTAATACGCGACAAGAAGGGTCGCACTGAAAACGAATGGCTGTGGTTTACCGCGGCAAATGCTGAGTGCGCCCCTTTTTCGTAAAGTATTGTAATGTGCTGCCATTGTATCACATATCATGTTCTAGGAAACTCTCCGATGTATATTACTGCAGTGTTTTATTTGGCGCAATAAACGTATATTCTATTCTATTCTATTATAAAAAAAAAAAACAAATGTTGCCGTACCTGAACTCATTAACGATCCTCTTGGCTTCATCCAGCTGTGAATCGCTAGCGAACGCGTTCATGGGGTTGGTGAGCAGCAAGAAGTGCTTGGCACGTCCCGCGTACGTGCCCTGGTCATAGCGCGGCTTGTCCAGATCTATTGACATTGTGGTGGCTGAAGGTGCTGTAAAGGTGAGTATTCGTTAGTATAAGGACTATGCGAGAATGGACTGTTAGTGACTGTAAGTCCTGTTTGTTGGTGTTAGTGATAGTCCGGTTATTATTGGTTAGTAATGGTCGTGTTCCAAGCTGGCCATAGATGCGTTGCTACACTTGAGGACCAAGGTAGTCGCATATTGTATGAGTGTAGCCGGCATCCACACCTTTCCGACTGAAACACAATTGTTTAACGACAATTATTTCACGGCTGATATGGGTGTGGCGGTGGTACCGCGCCGGGCAAACCGTATACAGGCTCTACCACCTGGCAAATCCAAAGGGTCATCCCAAACATCACCGGCCCACTACTGAGCACGGGTCTCCTCTCAGGATGAGAAGGGTAACGCCATAGTCCACCACGCTGGCTAAGTGCCGATTGGCAGACTTCACACGCCTTTCAGAACATTATGGAGAACTGTCAGGTATGCAGGTTTCCTCACGATGTTTTCCTTCACCAAAAGCAGATGGTATTCAATTACTTAAAACGCACATAAACTAGAAAAGCCTGGGATTTAAGCCCCGGACCCCCGAGTAGAAGGCCGAAGTCTAAACCACTAGGCTATCATCGCTAAAAAGTCACTTTGCCCATAAACTATCTTTATGCAAAAAATCACGTCGATCCGTCGCTCTATTGTAGCGTGAAAGAAGAACAGACCAAAAAACCCTTTCACATTTATAATATTAATAAGGATAAATACACTTAGGGCGGTTTCTGGACAGCAAAACCCTGACGTCTCCGCAGCTCAATAATAATTGATAACATTATCTAAGTTCAAATACTCTTGTCTTACTACATCGGTCAAGACCAAGTCTGTTATAGTGTTGTAAGATAAGTAACTAAATACTTTTAATATATTCGTAATTTTTCATTGAATTTTTTTTTTATGTTCGTAAGATAGCGAACGAATCCACCCATCCGCTGCTTACTAATGACCACCCTACCACCATTAGATACTTATAATTGGCGACAGGGGGAGGGTATCGCTCCAGTTGACAAAAAAAATGTTTGCGAATTAGGTTAACTTATGTAGATGTAACCAAATTAATGTAGGTATTACGTTGGCTTGATGAAATACGATTAGGTAAGACGAACACGACGTAGGTACCTTACCTATGTTCGTCATCGATCATAGTAAACAGAATAAATTGTAATAATAATAAAGTGATAATAACTTATAGTTCATGAATACGATATTAAACCGTGACCTCAACCTCGGACTCTCTTATCTTTTTTTTCACTGCCATTAAAAGTAAAACGTAGTGTCGTTGCGTTTTCGAAAACTATACGGGACCAAATTCAACACGACTTGCTATGAGACGCTGGGGGATACGTAATACGGCAGCGAAGGAAATCAGCAACTTTCAAAAGAACCCTAGGCCTGGGATAAACATAATATTATTATGAGATATGGAATTTATTATTATCGTACCTTATCTGTGGTCATATTTGAGTCTAATAATATGTATTAAATGAGTGACAGCATTGAGAGAAATGTTAAAAATACACCTTGTTTTCACAATAGAATCTTTGGTTTAAACTCGTAAAAAGGAATGAAAACCATAGGTAATGTCTGTAAATAAGTTTTTTTTACGCCAACCCTGCACAACATGTTCAAACAAAATGGTAAAAATTAAAACTGTATTAATGATTGTTTTACTTAATCAAATTCCAATAACGTAACAACAAAATGAAATAGATGAGAAAAGTACGCAAGCATTTTTAAGTGTGTTTTTCACGGTGTCCGCTGCTAGGCCCAAGTCAGCTGGAGCTCTTTCGGTTTTCGATCATGGAAATCCACCGATCGCGATCTGATATGCGCAAGAGGTTTCAAAACTTTCAATATACCTAACCCTCTTTCTTACGTAGTCGGGTAAAAAAGTACTTGTACCCTTCGACTATTCGCGTCCCAAAATGATAGTTATAAGGCTGAGTTTCTCAGATTAGCACAAAAAAGTTAGATAAGTTACCTGCATATCGCGCGTGATCTCAAAATCAAAGATTTCGTCCAGGACGAAACCAGCGTCACAGGTTTCGTTTAGTCACTCACGAAGCATTGTCTTGTTTGCATTTGAATTCATGCGATACGACAGCATAGCGGATTTCATATTGAGTACGTCTCACTGTCTTTGTTATTGGTTATTAAATGCACACGATTCAATTGTAACTGAGTGTGTTTACGTGTATTTGCATCTAGCCCATTGTTCTGTAACGCGATTTATGTGCGTACCGTATCTACTAAAGTTAGTTTACTAGTTTTATGCACAGAAAAAATTTACTCCGTTAAGCTGATTGCGAAAATTCAATATTAATAAAGTACTAAAATGAGGATAGAATTTACAAACCGAAATAGCAGAATAAGTCCCATAACCCCTCAAGTTAACAAAATATTTCATACAATAAATAAAGCGTATACTGCAACTCAGTTCGCCGGTATGGGTGCTGAATTCAGGAAGAGTTTAAGTTATGAATGAAAAACCAAATGAATTGCTCCCATGTAATAATTATGTCGTATGTAATTTAGGAGTCTGGACAGAGAAAGTGCTGAACCCAGGGTTTCCATCTATGTATGCGCTACGTCGTCGTTTACGTAATTTTGCGTACGCCCGGCTCAAAATTAATCGATATTTGTAACAAAACGCTACAAAAATGAATTAAAATGTGATGTTGAATATTGTTATCGGATTTACCAAATAGAATAGACTTGAAAAAATAATGACTTTGATTAGCTCAATGATTGATTAGTGGACTTCTAAATTACAAAAATATATTCGTAAAACAGGCCTTATAATTAAAAAGCCAAAAACTTACCTTTTTAATGAAACAAATATTGATTGATAAAAATTACTCAATTTTCATACTCCAACCACGAAAGAGTACATTTTATTTTTCAGTTTTATCTGCACTTTACTGATTTTTCGTTGTATTGAATTTTGAATGTTGCGCCGTCACAAGACCTCGGAACTTGACGTAAAAATCAATTTGTACTGTCGTGTCTGCCTAATCGAGTTGCCAGAGTACGGTGTGCAAGCAATTTGCAAGAAAAATATTTCTTTATTACAAAAACATACACCTTACTATTACTGACGTTACTGACTATAAAAAATAATTACAATTAAAAATCTATCGTTTACAATACACTATCACATATTATTATCAATATTGTTAATTATTTCTGCCCAGTGTTTCCATACCAAAAAAATGAAGATGTGTTCCTTTACAAGCATAATGCGTACATACACTTTGAACCTTGGAACAATTGCAATAATACAAAGTTGATTTATCGAATAGGTATTATGTAAACCTAATTTTTTAAATAAATAAATGCATACATTATTATTAATCATGAAAGAGTATTTAAGGAGGAGTATTAATATGTGATATATTTGACATAACATTGTGCGTAACGTAAATAGGAACTCGTTTAAGTTCCTTCTGACCTCTCTGTCTCTCTTTCTGTCAGCTGGGTTGATCCTAAAATACATTTTTATTGTATAAAAAATAACCTTTTTTAAGGGTTTTTATTGGATTTCTAAATATGTCACTGATTGGGAGGAATATCCTTCGCACCCTAGCGCAGGTACGATGTCGATTTTGTTATGATAATGTTTATATATGTGCAAAATACGATAGACTACAAAACTGTTTCGTAACTTCTAACAGAAGATATCGAGTTATTTACGACTTCAAATAATGTATTTTGTAGACAAATGTTACATAAAAGTACGTTTTATATGATAGAGTAAATCATTAAGACAGGGTACGGTGGAGGATCGTAGCATTTAAAATGAAATATTCTCACGTGACCTAAGATGGTGATCATTAGTACATAGCTATACATATGTTGCAGATGTAACACTGAAACCCATATCTATTGCAATTAATTAAAGAAATTAAAGCACTCTGATACTATGCCAGGAAAGTGGGAAGATATTTATAGTGCTCTGCTTAATGGACAACTAATATACCTATACTGGAAGTTAGTCTCATAGATCCAATAATAACTTCAAAGTTTTATTGAGGAGACACCAGCAAATTGACACTGTGTTTGTGCACAGTAGAAAATTTATAATGTTTAAATTATTTTTTTTCAGGGCTCGCAACATGTCACCAAGGGTTTGCACACTAGTTCGGTAAATGCGGACAAAAATGTACGTTTTGCGCCTCAGTCAATCAGCCTGGTGAGAATACTAACAAGTCACTAATTGTACATCCCATTCAACTGTGAAGCAGATACATTATACTAGAGGTGTATGTTCTTAATAATGCTTAATTTTCTTCAGTGAACCAAATCTTAAACTCTAATTCTTTTTTATTAAGTTTTTTATTATAAAGTTATGTAACCTGCTTCACTGTTGTTCTATATTTTATTTTATCTTAAGAAAAAATTTATGTTTTTCCAAATTTTTTTATTTCGTACAAAATTAGTGTTATAAGTTAGTATGCTGAATACATTTTTACATTTGGTTATAACAATACTGTACTGGTAATTAAATATATTTGAATTTCAAAATTCAAAATTTTAAATGACAACATTCTTTGAATGTAAAATGACAGCTACAAAACTTTTACATTACCCAAATTTTAATAATTAATATGTTTATTATAACTTATTATGTCTGATTAAGTTCCAATATCAGCATCTTCTAATTTATCTTCCGAAGAAACCGTAAGCTCTATTTTTGCAGTATGCATGCATTTTATATTTTACATAGCCATTCTATTCTCTTGTACAAATATCTCAAAATTCAAAATTAGTATTAAATCGAAATTGTATAATTCAAGAATATGTTTTTGGTAACTGGAATCTTATATAAGTATAGTATGTAAAAAAAAAAGATTTCCGATGATAATTGGCACGCATTTTAATTTAAAAATAAATGAATAGAATGGTGCTAGCAGTAACAACTGTTGTGGCATGAAAATGGGTGCAAATATTAATAATTACAAAAAATTATCTGTCATAGTTATTCTATTACATTGTAAAGGATTTCTTATATTACAGATAACTGTAACATTAGATTTATAAAATACTGTGTAAAACTGTAAATGTCCAGCCTGTCAGAAATAAAACAGGTTTGAAGTGTATCAGAATTCTGTAAAATTTTATTAAATCATTTAGTATAAAATTTAAATAACTTGTTTTCCAAATATCTCATCAGTATCCACTGATGCTTTTCCGCATTCAGTTACAAGCTCTTGATTAAAGAGGTGAAATGTTTGAATATTTTGATTTTTGATGTCATTCTTTTCTTGGTTGGCTTGAAGTCAAACATTGGAAATAGTAAGTAGTACATCATTGCATCTACAGTGTTACAGTCGGGAAAAATTCATGTATTACACAATTACATCTACTGTGTTGCAGTTGGGATAAATGAATATAAGTGTAGCATGTATTATTCCTCTTGTTTATGTCCAAGCACGCCTTTGTGTTGTCCAAATCCAGAGTTTAACTATAAATGTTGTGGTGTCTTCTCTTAATGGTAAAATTTAGAGTAAGTACTAAGGTGGGTATGTTTTATTCTTATTTAAATGTACCTCATGATTAAAGTTTTTATTTAAGTTTTAAAAAATAATTTCCTTTAATTTTATTAAAGAGTAATATTGTAATTTAACTTAAGTACATTTGCGCAGACAATATGTAGCTTATTTAATAATCTGCAGCCCTAACAAACAAGGAGATTGACCACCCGATGGTAAGTGGTCACTGTAACCTGTTCAATGCGTTTTTTCTGAATTTTATTCAACTGTATTTTCAACTCTACAAAGTTTCCACATCATATATTATCCTTCTGTGAGTTTATATAAATTGTAGCGCTTTGTACATTCTTGTATAGCTGTAAAGTATGCAACTTATCCATTTAAATTTTCCCCAAATTCTTTTTATGGGATTGTATGCTATTTCAGGAGTTTCGGCACCACATTTGTACGTTTGAACTCCAAAATATTCTTTTATAAATTATAATTTCTTCTGGTTCTGTATTTTATAAACCACATGTTCAACATTTTGATGTGTTTTGCATTGAATCTTTGTATGTATTTTATTTCTCGCGCCTAGTAGAGTCTACTATAATATGAAATTATTTGATGTAGCAACCCAACGCGAACAAGGAGGGCCGCATAAAGTGCACGCTCATCCCCGGAGACGGCGTTGGACCGGAGCTTGTGTACTCCGTGCAGGAGGTATTCAAGGTATGTTGACTTCGACCCATACTAGCACCACTACTGGGCACGGATCTGTCAACACAACTGAGGAGACCTGGAGCGCACTCTTTCACACTGCTCCAATGCGGATCGATGGAGGATTTAGCGGCTAACCCGAGTGTTGGATGTTCCTAGACCGCCCGATATCTCCGTCAAAGGTCTTATTCAATGATTACCACCGACGGCTTAACTAGCTTTGGAGTCCAAAGTACGGAATCGCTCAAGAAAATTTCGCCATTAAAGGTCTCCTATGCGAGACCTGCGTGGCTTGACTTGTCAATAAGTTACGCTTGACACTGGCTGCATGACCATGAGCGCTTCATTCGTACCCGTTGTATATTCCGCAGTTAATAATGAGCACTCGGAATTAATAATTCCCCGACATGCCAAATGAAATGCTGGGTCCTGTAATTTATTGTTTGTGTTAATTTCAGGCGGTGGGCATCCCCGTGGACTTCGAGTCGTTCTTCTTCTCCGAGGTGAACCCCACGCTCAGCGCTCCGATCGAGGATGTCGTCAACTCCATTGCCAAGAACAAGATTTGTATCAAGGTAAGGAAGATTTCTCCAGTCTATAGCATATGTTTACAATTTAAGTATTTTATCATGTGTACGGTAAAAGTTATAGGTGCTCTCTCTCTCTCTCTCCTTCACTTTCTCGCTCTCCATCACTTTCTCTCTTTCTCTCACTCCTTCACTCTGCTAGAACACCTTTTTATGTCTTTACATAGTTGAATTTAGCACTAAATTATACGCAAAATTGAACTAAATACAGGCGTGATATGGTTTATTTTAAATGATGTAACTGCTAGAGGCGCGGCCCTTTTCCATACAAAAGTAACCCTCCTAGCGTGCGTTTAATTGGAAAGCTCATAAACTGGCTGATTCTACTGCCCGCACAATTCGAAAAAAGAGGTGAGGAATTAAAGTATTATCAGCGTTTTTATCATAAATCACACTGATGGACACAGGTGCCTCACAGATTAAGTAGGTTCATAAAATTGATAAAAACGTGAAAAAATTCTTAAACGATTATAGAATTTAACTGAAAAAAGGTCATCCCACTAGCTAGGAAGACACTTGGCAAGAATGTAGCTAATTTGTACTTAACCAAATAAATTTGTTAAAAATAAAAGATATATCTCAATATTTATCAGTACCAAAATGAGCCAACTTAAATACTAAAAGACTAGAGAAGCGAATTGAGACTAGGTGAATCCAATGAGGTGAGCTGACTGCAGGAGAAACCAGGACTGAAGTTCATGTGAAACCACCAGGGCATCCTCGCCACCCCCGACTTCTCGCACACCGGCGAGTTGCAGACCCTCAACATGAAGCTGCGCAACGCGCTCGACCTGTACGCCAACGTGGTCCACGTCAAGTCCCTGCCCAACGTCAAGTGCCGCCACAACGATGTGGACTGCATCATCATCCGCGAGCAGACGGAAGGAGAGTACTCCGCCATGGAGCACGAGGCGGTTCCCGGTGAGTGTCGCCTGACAGCTGAGTCATGTGGGTGTGGCTTTGCTCGTGTCCCCTGGCTGCTGAGCGTAGTGAGTGTCTGTCAACTCTCTGCTCTACTCAGTGGTAGAACACGAAGCAGTGCCTGGTAAGTGTCGCCTGAAAGCTGAGCCCAGCGGGTGTCTCTGCTCATCTCCACTGGCAGCTGAGCCGAGCAGGGGTGTGTCTGCCAACTCACAACTCTACTTAGCAGTAGAGGACGAGGCGGTTCCCGGTGAGTGTCGCCTGGAAGCTGAGCCGAGCAGATGGATGGTTGCCTAATTTTCCTGGAAACTAAAGCCTAGGAGGTGGCTCTGACCAAGTTAAGGTGTTATGCTGCCTAATTTACCTGGCAGCTGAAGCCGAGGTGTCTCTGACCAACTTATCTGGCAGCTTAGTCTAGCCGCGGCCCAGGGTGAGACACTATGATAGGTCTATATTTATAGTGTTAAATTTTGACTTTGCATCTAGTGATTCAAATGTCGCAGTATTTTAAGGGCCATGTTTTTTCTGTAATTTTGAATTTTAAGGGAGGACTTTAATGTTCCTCTGGTCCGTCGCAGGTGTGGTGGAGTGCCTCAAGATCATAACGGCGGCCAAGTCAGAGCGCATCGCCAAGTTCGCGTTCGACTACGCGGTGAAGATGGGCCGCAAGAAGGTCACAGCCGTCCATAAGGCCAACATCATGAAGCTGGGTGATGGTCTGTTTCTGCGCAGCTGCGAGGAGGTAAGGTCATCAACAAACAACAAATTATAGTTGATGATGATGATGATAAATACCAGTTTTCCACCCACTCCCGCGGATTAACACTTTACTTCATCAAGAAATGCTTTCGTTCCCAGATGGCGAAGCTGTATCCGCGCATCCAATTCGAGAAGATGATAGTGGACAACTGCACCATGCAGATGGTGGCCAATCCCAGCCAGTTTGACGTGATGCTAACGCCCAACCTGTACGGTAACATCGTGGACAACCTGGCCTCCGGGTTGGTGGGGGGCGCGGGCGTCGTGGCCGGTGCCTCCTACAGCGGCGAGTGTGCCGTCTTCGAGCAGGTACCGTCACCGTGACAGTCAATGTCAAACACGAACTCCACACCCCCCCTTGTTCAACAACAGAAGAGGCACAAACTCAGTTTTACCTGGAGTATTTTATCTTCCCGAGTATCAGCCCGGGTAGTGAGGGAAACCTAGACCCATAGACCCCACGTTTTTCGGCTGTCGACAGTAGGCCGGCCGTAGGGATACGTTGAATGTCATGTCATGAAGTTTACACCACCTTCTAGACGGCTTACTTCCGCAGGGTCCGCGGTACATCTCTGGTGCGGAGAGCAAGGGCTTTGATCTCCCCAATTATCTGCCTGGATAGTATTGGAAACCTAGAGACCCGTAGACCCCGCGTTTTTCGCCTGTTGACGTTGAATGGCCCTTGTCATGTCATGAACTTTACGCCTTCAATAAAGCTCACTTCCGAAGAGCCCGCGGTATAATGTTCTCTGGCGCGATGATCAAAAACATCACCAACCCTGAGGGAAAAACTAACCCGCCTTAGCTTAGGTAATTTCTCGTACTGTCAATATTAACTGTCACCTACAATACGACTCACTTCCGCCGAGACCGTGCAATTTTCTCCGGCGCGGTGGACGAGAACATCACCAACCCCAAGGGAAAAACTAACGCCTAAGCTTAGGTAATTTCTCGTAGTCAAAAATGAACTTTACGCCACCCGCAATACGACTCATCCGCAGGGCGCGCGGCACATCTTCTCGGGCGCGGTGGGCAAGAACATCGCCAACCCTACGGCCATGCTGCTGTGCTCGGCCAACATGCTGGCGCACGTCAACCTACACTCCTACTCCAAGATGCTCAAGAACGCCATCAGCAAGTGAGTGCCCACCTTTATTTATTTATTTCAAACTTTATTGCAAAACCTTATCTGGGGATTACAAACGGCGGACTTAATTACTTAATTTTAAAGATACCGTATTTTTGGATACGGTTTCATTAGATGCATGTGTAACCGTGTTTTTTTTGTGCTTTTAAAAGCAAACGAGCATGCAGTCCCACGAAATCCACGCCCATAGACAGACATAGACATAGTTTGTAACCAACTGATTGTCCCACTTGGTTCCCAGGGTTCTCACGGACGGCAAGGTGCGGACGAAGGACCTTGGGGGGCAGTCCACCACCAAGGACTTCACATATGCCATCATCAGCGCGCTCACATAAGCCCACACGCCCAACTGACCAAGCGATTATGCGATTAACACCATGACACGTTGACTAACGATTTTCTTTTCAATTTTATGTAAAGACAATTTGACGATGGTAGGACAGATAATACAGATTGATCCAAGTGGCATATTTTCCAAATAAGCACAGGTAATAAATAGTATAAAACCTTGCTGATCCATTTAAGTCTTAACTATAGCATTCAATTACTTTTGAAAAATAAGCCACAATTAAATGAGAAGTTTGGATGTAAAAATGTCACCTGGATCCATATATTATGGTTCTACCAAACCTTTCCAGAGTTTTCAAAAGGACGGTATTTATTGAATTTGCACAAAGTGACTCGAGAGTTACGAATTGTACAACAATTAAAACATTTTGACTGTTAAAAAGAAAATGTTATATCGCTTAATTGCTACGGCCAATCAATAAAAATCAACGTAGCAAAATTACCCAGCTCATTCAGAGTTCGTTTATTGTAAGGATAATTTATTTCTATTTAATTTATTTTCAAATGTGATGTTTGCTAGTTGAAATTAAAGGAATTTTAGTATTTAATTTTGTTATTTTTGACAAAATGTTACCATGTAAATAAAACAATGTTTACTGTTCCTGGTGGTTTTATTTATTACTTAATTTGAATCCCTTAATCAATACTAAATGACCAATGGACATTGCCTTTTTATACATATAATCAGAGTTAGACAGAAACGTCATTGGAATCTGAGGACTAAAAGATAATTAATATGAAAATTAAAAACGTACTTGAGTAGTTTGTGGACTTTGCGTAACTAACTAATTCAGAGTCACTCTGATCAATATTTTTGGCTAAATCTTAAATAACGCTATGTATGAGGATACATTAAAATATTCATGGTTCCTTAGTGCAAATGCATATTATTGGAGAAATCTTGAAATAACAATGTATGGTTCATCAGAAGTATGTGTGAGGATAATTCCAAATGTTCTTGGTCATTTAGTACCTATTAGACTGGTTAGATTGGGTTAGTCGCCCTGCGGTATAACCCTGGGAGCAGATAGCTTCTTCACTCTGTCGGATATTTGGTATTTCAGTGCGTTGGGAGGGACCTGAAATATTGAAAAACTTAATATTTTCGAAGTCACGTGCCTAACCTAAAACCTAAAGGTTTGTTAATAAATAATTCAATATGTTTTTCAAAATATGTTTACGAAAAGTAACGTTCACAAATTAAATAAACTGAATTGGGTTACTATTATTACCCTCTTACTGGCGCTACTGGATTATAATAAACCCTCAAAATTAAAATTGCTTGCAGAGCTAATGCAGGGAATGGATGTCTTCTAACAACTCAGAGGAGGCCAGGAGCGTTCTACCACGCTGTTCTAGTGTGGATTGGTCGGTTGACGGCCAACCCGAATGTGCTCATAACATTGCAGCAATAGTGATAATAGAGAAGCCCATAATTACCTTTACTGGATCTCTGTACCAAGCTTCCTGGGACAGCCGTTTGTAAATTTTGAAATCTGGCAAGTAGCAGATGCGGTTGATTCTCGGGAGCAAGGCGTCCAGTGGCTTGCATAGCCCTCGCTGGGAAACAAATCAAAATATAGTTAACGGTTCATAAACTATCTTTAAGCAAAAAACCACGTCGATCCATCGCTCTGTTGCTGCGTGACAGAAGGGCAAACCAACAAACACACTTTCACATAGTAAGTAAGTAACTTTATTTGGACAACAAAACAGTGCACCACACTTATTCTAAACAATACAATAATGATAATATAAACAGTTTAGTAACTGTTTTTCTCCTGTTTGATAACCGATTTATTTTGGTTTGGTAGCTATTGACGAGCTTTAATGTTATCATTTATAAAAAATTTATGAATGAATAGTTGAATTTAAAATTATCGACCAGTGGGCGAACACTGCTAGGTAATAATAATTTGCCATATGCACCATATTAACATAACAGTGTCTCAAAGGGGCCTCTACGTGTAGGACCTGTGTCCCCACGCAAGCCTTCCAAATGACCGGCTCCAGAAATGAGTTACGCATACTCACAAGCTTCTGTAAACGTCATGTATGATTTCAAATTGAAATAACAACAAAATTCGCCTTCTTTGTTGACACAGCGTAACACGGGTCTCTTTAATTCTAATGTGTTTTGCACCGGACAAAATTTCAGAAAAGTTTATTGCGATTCCCCAAAAATCTAGTTTTTTGAGTTAAGCCAGTATATCACTAAGCGTGCGAATTAACAATAATAGGTAATACATTTGAAAGTAGTCATACTCGGATCGGAGTTGGCATGAAGTCCGTCTTCGGTCCGGATATTTGGCTGATGTAGTCCATGTGTTTCTTCCACTCGCTCTCGGTCCAGCCGCGTTTCTTCTTCACCTCTTTCGTGTCTTGCTTCTTCAGGTCCAACACGCAGTTCGCTAGCTTCGAATAGCACGTTGCGTTGGCGGCTTCGATCATACGGTCGATGCGATCCAGACGCTCTTGGCTGAACCTGCCCTTGTACATCCTCTTTATTATGAGGAAGCGTCTGAAATTATGGAAATTATTATAGTATTGTAAAATAATAAATAAAATAAAAACTATTTCAGGCAACGACAC
>DWLO01001940.1:0-13609 GCA_018245335.1 Dalla quadristriga | reverse complement strand
GAGTAGGTACTGCAGGGCCCGATCTATTGCCTTAAATAGAAATTTATTTAAAAAATACATTACATTATAAATTGTGTCTGTCTGTCTGGCTGTGTTTTTTTTTGTCGCAAATAGGTTCCGAATCCGCCGAACAGACTTTGATGAAATTTTCAGGGATTGTAGAGGGTACACTAACTTACCGTATTTATCTCACATGTTTTTTTAGTGATAGCCCTTAGCGTCTGTACCCCAAGGGTCCCATTAATTTCACACTGCCATTACTGTCAACATAAACATATATACTCCATAAAACTCAGTGGATTTCCTGTGTAATGCAAATAATCTTCACCGTTTAAAATTTTCCGTAAGTATATCGAAACTTTACGCGGACGAAGTCGCGAGCACTTCCTAGTAGTGAATAAGAATAAGCCCTGTATGGTATACGGGAAACGGACGACTACGTACAATGTAAAATAAACAGGCGATAAAACAGAAATAGGCATTTGGCCCGAATCAAACATTCGGCGCGGAGAACGTACATAAACAGACGGCAGCCTATTTGTACTCGGCGAGCAACTTTATCAATCAGAGAATTCATGTTCCGGACGTTTATTCTGATTGCGTATAATAAAAAGCACGTCTGGAGTGGAGTCGGCGTACTCTTGTTAGAAGTAGAAATGTTAGAATTACACATAATATCCAAACTATTACACTGAGTTTTATATAGGGATGTGCTTTTTGTTATTTTTATTTAATTTTTGTCAAAATTGTTTTGGTATTATTGTTACAGTTTAGACGGTAAATAAAATAATGTCTATTTCTATTTTTACCTTTTTAGAGTGAAGCCTAACATATCGTTGAGTATTGTTAGACATCGACGAACGTAACGCACTTGAGTCGACAACGTAGACTTTTGGTGATGAATAAAAACAGACGTCGGATTCGGTAAGGAACTTACTTTATCAAATAGAAGCTATAAATGTTTGGGCATTCGTTTCGTTCTTATCTCGTTCAATAAAAAGAGCGTCTGGTGTGGGCGATGTGTACCGTCATTACCAATACGTAACATGAACTCGTACCAATAACTAAAGGTATTAACGATTTAGATATTTTTCATAGTGGACCCTTTTTTTAGTTCCACGACTTGATAAAATTTGATTTTAACGCACTTTTATCAGTTTCTAGGATTAAAAAGAATTCGCTCGTTTTAGATACGAATAATGTAATTTTTTTCAACCAAAACCAACCCCCCAACCGTCACTTTTCTACTGGATTGGTGTGATAAAATATTCTCTACTCATGCGAGTATTATTTATCTAATTTTAGATATTAACAAAGTCTAAACATTTATGCTCAATATAATATTGTTTGTAGTTGAACGTCCTCGAGACCGAATCTCGTAGCCGTTGATTTTATTAGTGCTGCAGATCCAACATGACTCACCAGTACTTTTAAGCAGTCTATTCTAACCCACGTAGGAAGCTGCAAATTGCTCCGATTGTAGATGAAAACCAGACTTTTAAAAACATTAACTCAATAGGTAGTTACAATTAGATAAAAATAGTTTTTCTTATTTTTTCTACTCACGCTTTTTTTTTTGAATATTTGATAAATGCTTGATCTTGATTGTTAAAAAAAATCTCCATTACCCCAGCTGGACATAAACCTCCCTCCCCTGATTGGCGCCACTTCGACCGATCCTGTTAATTATTACATGACATGACGCACACGTCCACTGCCATGTATATGAGTCTGCGCTATACGGAATATATTGCGAGTTAATAAATTTTAACTATATTATTTGGAGAAGAAAAATTAAAATCATTGTGACCGTTCAGCTATTTAATTTCCGCCAGATGTGGGAGTGATTGCCTGATATTTACCGCGCAATGTTCGCGCTAAGCGGTGCGAGTCTGCGAGGCGCGCTAGAAATTGTACGACCCACGCCGATCATGTTTATTCAATAACCATTCCACTGGGATATAGGCTGGCCTGAATGCTAAGGAGCTAACCACCTCACAAACACCGTACAGCGCTTAACGTAACGGGTATATTCAAACATAATAATATGCTCCTCTAGGGTGCAAAATATAATACTTTAGACATTCCACGGCACAGTTCAAAAAGTAATAAACACTTGACATCCCTTTCTAAAGACATCCGCACGTAAATAGCTACAAAAGAATCTGGACAAAGTCAGCCACGTATTCATCTATATTTGGTTCAAAAGGTAACAAAGACGCTGAAAGAGTCGTGTCACCTAACACATTTTAATTTATGAAGTCGAAAACGAGCACGATGTCCGTTATAGAGGCGCAGTTCATGGACACTCATGATAAAGCTCAAAGATGTGTGTAGATCTTTACGTCGAGCGCAGGTGTATTGTCACCTGAGGATTAGACTGTGGTTAGGTATAAATAAAACCTTTCGTATTTCTACAAAAACAGACTTCAATGTAGCTTTTAACCTGAATTTAATAATCTTAACTTATATGGTAACTTGTTATGCAGGCCTATTAACAGTACTTATTATGTTCCTTTTTCTAAGAACTTGGTGTTAGCTACGAGTTTCACTGCCTATTTTTAATTGACTTCTTGTAAAGACTGTACAACGAAATGTTGTATACAGGCTTGGTTAAGTTAAAAAATTACGAGAAAGAAAAGAGGTATTTTGACCTTAATGTGCACTTACTTAGGGCTTGGCTTGCATGAAAGGGTTGCCAAGTCCTGGCTTATTAACACGAGATGTGTTTAGGCATTTAACGTTGAAGTAAAAAAGTTGTTGCGGTATACTTTTAAACGAGGCATCCACTGGATCTTTTCCAAACACCTCATCTGTGAGGGATTACAAGGTCGACTAGAAGCGCTCTGTGGTAATGAGCCAGCATAAAGATGGCTGCAGCATTACATTTCCTTATTGATTGATCGAAGTACTTATCGTCAATTTGACAGCCTCTGGCGAGCGCCCGAAGTCAGTAAGCTTGTCGGTCTGCACGGATATTTGAATGTGACTGTACTTTCTGTAGTCTCCGCTCCGTGTCGTTGACTCTCTGGCACGCATAGTGCAACGCACGCTCAAGTTCGATCATCGTGTCGTTCTGCGCGGATATCTGCTCCGACAGCACTTGCACTTGGAGCTGGAGGCTTTCCTTGTCAGCCTCGAGGCGCCGCACGCGGTCTTCGGCGTCATTCTGTTGACAAAGGTACAGTTCAGATAATAGTTACTACGTAACCAAGGTCACCACCTTATTACCAGCATACACAAGGTGGCCATCTACTATGTACAAGAGGTTCCTCAGATTGATTATAAGTGTTCATAGGCCGCAATAATCACTTAACACCAGGTGGGCTACATGCCCGCTTTTTGCTTATACTGTACGGTGCTATCGGTGGTGTGCCACATCTGATATACAGAAATCAAGTTTTATGAACTAATTCAGTGAGGGTAGGTTCAATTTCTAGCCATATTTTGTTGCCATAGGCTGGAAGATCTCATGTGCTGGTGTGTGGTAATTACAAACCTTTTATACCAAAACCAAATAATACATAATAGGTAACAACACAAACAAATTGATATGATATAAATCCTAGGTAAAATCGTGCAAATAGACAGTTGCATCATATCCTGCAGTCAACATACTTATTTTACCTACAGCTTTTACGCAAAGCTTTGTGTATCGAAAGTAGATCAAACCGATAAGCGATTAGTACTCATACAGTAGTATGGAAACAAGAGCTTGAGCGTAAAATCCTTGCTATTTTCCGCTAAAGTATGTAGGAATAATGGTGGACTAATCCCAACAGCTCGTCTGCACCATTTCGGCTTGGTACATAAAATTATAAACACGTGAGACTATTAGTTATATTATGGCAACTCTACAAATGTTTTGATTGGTATATTGTTTACAAATTTGTACTATCGTACAATGAGATCTTACATAACCAGTAACCTAAAAACATTTTTTGTAAACATTCGTTTACAGTACTTTGCCCCAATTTAATCAATGTTAGTCAACATTAAATATGTTGAACCAATATGCAAAAATATTTTTTCAACTCTGCAAACGAGCTTAACGCCGACATCGACCGAAATGAAATATAAGTAAATGCATTTGGATATTGCGAATCCAGCTGTAAATCACACGTCACGCATGAAGTACGGAGAAGCAACGAAATGTACCCAATTGCTAGGGCTTGTCACCGTTAACAAATTAAAATTTCTTAAACATCTTAAAATTTCACAGGTTTTTTCGTATCTCTTAGTAAACTTCTAGGCCTGTGTTGCATAAGTCCACTTGAAAAATTTATGGTCGTACCTTGTTATAAGGCCTAGTCGGTACGGGCGGGAGCGAGGGATGCGAGGGCCAGCCGCGGTCGTGCATGCAGCAGGGCGGAGGCGCGGGGGGGCCGTGGCACCAGCACATGGGAGGCCACCAGCCGCCCTCCGGCCACCGAAAGTGTTCGTAAGAGTTCCACTTCCTGTGCAAATCGGGCGGTGTTTCCTCGTTGCGGCCCCTGCGAGGCCGCGGCGAGGCGCGCACGCTGGTCGGATGCTGCGGCGGCTTCGTCGACATCGACGACCTCGTCTTTCTATCGCGATCGTTCCGGTCTCCCGATAGACGCCGCCTGCGATCTAAGCTCGTAGAACTGTAATCTTCCCCGCGGGCTCCCATCGAGGCAGGCTCATCACCTTCGTCCATCACTGCGCCGCTAGGCATCCATTTGAAGTCGTCATCGCAACGTGTCGTATTGTCCGCTTTTCTGCTCGGTGTCAAAGTGCGGTAATCCGCGTCGCCTCGGCCCGTTTCATATTCCCCGCCGTCGGAGTCGTCCTCGCTGCTGGAGGTTGATTCGGTGTCAGAGGAGTCCGCTCGGGTGGGCACCGCGCGGTCGGTCCACGTGGAACATTTCACGGTCGCCTCGTCCGGGCTGTCAGAGTCGCCGCCTGTCACGAGATAAAGAATCAAATACGATCGCGTACGTTTACCGAGAAGCCTCAAGTCGCCGGAACTCACCCATGGGCGAGTACATGTAGGAGCGCACGGCCGGCTGGACGTACCCCTCCGCCGTGCGCTCCTCCTCCTCGTCGAGGGGTTCGGTGAGATACTCGCGGTCGGACATGAGGCTTCTCGTAAACGACACTGCGCGACAAGCTCTCGGTACTAGTCACCGACGTGCCTCTATTTTAAAGCTTGGCCACGTTCCAGTACTAAGATACGTCAGTGTGACGATCGACGAGCGTGGATTACGTACTCTCGCGCAAGGGTGGCTCCTCGCTGGACTGGACGGAAGCGGAGTCGCGTTCCGACGCTTCCGACGCGGTCGAAAGGGGACGTTCGCTGCCCCCGGAAGCGCGACGCGAGCGATCCTCGTGTAAAATGTCTTCTTTCAGCGTTCGCGCATTTCTGTCCTCCGCGGTGGTCGGACGTGGTTTGACCGGTCGATGCCTCACGTCGACGGCCGAACGGCCGTGCAGCGCCGCTATGGTGGCCGCCACGAGTGAGCCCCCGCGGCCACTCTCACGCATGTTTTAGTTCAGAATGAGCCGGCGCTTAGACGAATACGGTTAACGATCGGGCCCGGAAATAGATCTCCGCAAGTCCATACATGCGTCTTATGCATTCTGAACGGACTTCCCGCACGAATCCAAAGCAAACACATGGATTTTAATCACGTAATATGCAAGCACATAGTTATAGTAACTAATGTAAATTTTAAATTGTTATATACACTACGTATTAACACTGCATGTAGTTAGCGTGACGCATTATGCGAACGGCAGCACAACAATGCGTAAGCGCGTGTCGCGTGCGGCGCCCGCGCGCGCTGCACACAAGCAAGACTTGCGCACTCACCGGCATCCAGTTAACGCCCTCGTACAGGGAGCGGCGCCCCCACTCATTGTGGCCATCATCACCTCCAACAGCGCTTCCAACGTAATGTGTTGTTCTATAGAAACCCCATGCAGAATCGACGCTCGCTCCTATTACTTCGATATTTTCATAAACCATGTCTGGGTTGTAGGGCGGCTGAGGGGGGTAAAATACTGGCGCACTCGGTATTTCTTCAACATCTTTCTGCGGTCCTCTTGTCTTCAAACAATTCATTTCTTTTGAGATCTGTGTGCCAAATACGTACTTCAATGTTTGATTTGTTTAAGCAAACAAGTAAAGTAAACAATTCTTAAAAATATATATATCGTATAACCTCCCATCAGTAAAGTTAACTTGTTTAACTAAGTGGTGTTGTCCGTGGTACTTCGTCGCTTCTAGTATCATATTAAAAAGTTAAGCTTCGCAAGTTATTCATTGGGTGTCGTAAGCATTGTTCAACATTCTTACAGCATCTCCGAGATGAAACTCCCCCGTCACAAAAATAGAACGACAGCTGTCTCAGTGGATATCCGATAAAAATGCGACTTTAAGCGAGGGATATCCCGAAATAGCATTAATGTTGGAAGGCTCCTTGTGTTAACGTACGCTATTATGATTTTGACCTAACTAGCTCTGTATTTATTCACTGTTAAAGTTGATCCCTAAATAAATAAATGATACGTATCTGTCATATTTTATTTGTGATAAATGAAGAATACTGCAGTATCTATACTTAAAACAAAAAATCTTTAAAGAATACCTAGAATTCAAGAAAAAATAATACCACTAATACAGTAAGTCAATGTTAGGGCAAAACTTTCAAGTAACATTACTTAGTTTTTATTGAAATTAGTTTTAGAAAATATGAGTTATTATAATATAATATGAACTACTTGGTGCCCATGGTGTTGCTTGCATTTTTAAACCATATCTACAGTTTTTATTCACACATGTGTTCCTATAAAGGCCTTACTAAAATGCTGGCTATCAGCTGCGATATTTCGGAATTTCTTATTCAATAATCATAAAATATGCTGCTGATATCTGGCTTATATGAATATTGAAGCTCAATGAAATAATAAATTCATAATTTAAACCATATACTCGTAGCAATGACAATATAATTGCTTCTACGAGAAAGAAATATATTTTCGTTCAGTAACGTCGAGAACTAAATATAAGAAAGCTTGAGAATAATAGATAAGAAAATTAAAGCATCTGAAAACTTAACCGCAACGCTTTGTCTTTAGGGATCTTCTATAGTTATAATTATTGAAACGTTTGAAACTGCTCGAAGATGTGAGTACGTTGTATTTTCTAACAAATGCCTCGCTGGAATTTAATTCAGCTAAAGGTAAATACTTAAGACTCTATCGACTCTACGGTAAATATGGTTATTGTCGTAGGATACTACAAAAAATTTGGCCAAGCGAAAAAATTCAAAATATTTGCGAAAAGTACACGAACATACATCATAAAATGTTATTTCTACAATTCTTACTTTTACTATTTACCATTACTAATTATGTCGCTGGTGACTGTGTTTGCAGTCTTCAAAGTAGTCACTATCTCCTATGGACACCTGTAGCTATCCGAGAACATGACTACAAAGCAGGTCACCGATGCGTTTCTACTTCTGTGGGCCGAGAGGTTCACCTCTTGAACGAGTACAACTTTTATGTTGATAAAATATTTCGGAAATGATTGGCGACTAACATATTTTTTTTAGCATGCAATAAACAATTACAGGACAATGTTATCCGTGTATCTTCACACAAATAAAAAATTATATCATTCTTAGAATCACTTAGTATAACTTTTTCCCGAATAAATATTGCTTCAGAATGCAATGTAAATATTATCTTAATTGTATATAAGATAATTTTATCATTCATTCATTTTTATTAAACATTTTCTTATGCAAAGTTATTAACTCAGTCAATTTATCAATAAATTGAATCGTGAGGCTCTTGGAGCATCAAATTGAAAATTACTCGCTTCAAATAAATTTGAGAGAGTAGGTACCTAAATCGACTGGTAGCAGGTTCTTTAAGAAATTAATTAATATATACCCGTAGTAATAGCCCATCATTTTATAGAGTATTGCGCTTAACTTTAATGAATTTCGCTAACAAAAGTTTACAGAAGTTACGTTACTATACGTAGCATACGTAAGGTACATAAGTTCGTGAATATTTTTTGGCAGTAATAATATAAGGTATTTTTAAACCGTACAGCGGAGTTAAACGCCTCAGCGTCAAAGTTACCGTACCGTTAGAAATAAATACAAAGTATAATAGTTTAACCTGAACTTGACAGCGACAGACTGGTTGCTTTAGCGGAGATCCGACGACTAGCTCTACGAAATAGAGTTTTATATTTTCTACTCTTTTACAGCGTGATCGATTGCTAATAAATAAAATTGCGAGTATTTGTCTTGTGATATTAAAATTAAGGTAAGTAATATGCTATTTATATTACCCATAAGCATAATCATCCGTTTTTAGAGTTTGTCTGGCTGTCTGAGTTTATTTCAGAATGGATTTTGATGAAATTTTTATGCCACGGTAGTAATGCGTAAGCGATCCCGTGGCGTCTCGTACCGACGCAGACGGTGCCGCTGGGTTTAAATGGGTATTCCGCCATGCCGCCGAATCCCATACACCCCCCTAAGTTGCAGGATCAGGCGGTATGAGTAAACGCATTTCCCACTAAAAAGAAATTAAATAAGAAATACCCTCTATACACTTGTTGTTTTATCCCTGTATCTCAAACAGTTTTTTAGTTACGACTCTTAGCGTCTATACCCCTTTTCACTGTTAAAAAATTTCTGTTTTACGAAATTTCACGCGGACGAAGTCGCAAGCATTCCCTTGTTCAATATAGGTTTAAATATGAAATTAATCTTAACAATAATACTCACTTAACAATTAAATCAGTATAGAAGGATCCGAATCACTATAGATTGCCACTATTCACCACACATTTCACCACAAAAACAAGCTAAAGACTAACCGACACTCAAACTCGTCGCATACAATGTGCCGCCGCCCACTGGGAAAGTGACATTCAAAATGAATTTAACAAAATAGAAAACAATAGCCTCAATTTTCTTCTCAAAATAATGGAGGACATAAAACCTAATGGCTTAGAAATTCGCTACACGAAAACAAAGGAATATCGTTTTAGTTCATACTGTACAAAGTATTAAACAAGGAATAGCAATTTATCGTAAACTTAATGCTGTATCCGGGTTTTAATACCGTCAGAGGACAATTTGGCGAGTAGACCGGCTAAAAGCGTTTTCCTTCAAGTATAATATTTGTGAAATAACGTGAATAAGTTGTGTGTTCACGATACGACATACCTCGGTAAGAAAATAAAAAGGCGCTCCGGATTATACCATTTATATTCAGTGTTCTAGAAGCGGAATTATTTCCAGGCGGACAATGATGTCTTTGTAATTTATGTTACAGCATTATGAAAGAATATGAAAAAAGGTCACTTTATTCCAAGCGGCAACGACAAGACCACTGTGCAGTGCCTCGGTCGACACCCTTGCAACCCAGTGGGCGGTAAACGGACTCTTGGGCGGAACGTCGCTATAAATATATCGCTAACGATAATACGCTGTTCTATTTAATTATTGCCTGTTGAAATAGGGAAAGCAGCATACAGTGATGTAGAGAATCGTAGAGAATAAATTTGGCGGCCTAGATTATCTCGCGAGTAAATAAAAAAATACGAAAATAGGTACAAATCAGTAGTTCTACTCGCTTTCGCTAGCGTAGTGTGCGTTACAAAATTATTATGAAAACTTACAGTTTTCTAACTTTCGTCAGCAAAACGAATGTCAAAAAGTGAGTGCGTGTACCTATACTGATTTGCGAGCGTTAACGCAAGTAAACTTGCTTAAAATTCATTCGTTTCTGCGGTAGTCATTATTTCACTTAAGGCTTCAATCTCTAGAAATTCAGAGTTTTCAACGACGCGACAGGATATATTAATACAAAGTGATTTTTTTAAAACAAGCTTAGTTACTGCTGTTTATAAATTAATGCTGTTCAGTATTTGTTTGTACCTGTGCCAAACTATTATTTAGTAGGCAAGAGTACCTACTAAATGTAAGAGGTAGTAAGACTACTACTAGAAGTACTAGTAGAGTATAGTACTCGACTTAATAATGTAACTTCTCAGCATAATTATATCTGTCTGTGTAAAACACGCATTTCAGTATTTTTAACAATATAATATAGTTATACCTAAATATTATTGTGTAGGTACGGTCTAACACAAGAACAGAATAGGCAGTGTTCCATTCTCTGTACATCAGGAAAACTAAACAAGGCAGCAGGACTTTACTGAACTGCATGAGCGTATGAACCTACGTATAATACATTTGTAATGACATGAACGCCATGGCACGTTCATTAAAAAATGTAATAATGGTATCAAATTATGTGAGGACGTGTTCCTGTCGCTCGGTGTCTGTATGTATGTATTATATCCAGGCTAAGGTAATAATGAGGGGCTCGACGCTGACGCGACAGAACCTCTCTGAATTTTAAATTACTCTTTGCACAAACACATTTGCCGCGTCAGCCGGTAAACAGTGTCGCATCGCACCATGCTCAGCTTGCCTTTTATTACGCGATAATTAATATTTCGATGATAAAATCGATAAAATACCCGACTCTCGGAATGAGGAGTATTAAGGCCTTACTCTAGTCCTCCGGACTGCGGTCAATGCATTATGGAGAGCTGACAAACGTGCAGGTTTACTCGCGATATTTCCTTCTCCTTAAAAGAAAGTTCTATGTACTTATTCAATTGTCTAAAACACACATCAATTCAGTAAATATTTAATTGTCTTAAACACATAATTTCAGTAATATAACCACTGGGCTACCAACGTACCGAAATTTTTGCATTGCACTCCATGACACTTTTTTCCTCACTTGATTTTCCTCACGTAGAGAAAGTTGGTAAAAAGTTTTGATTTTCACACGTCAGTAGTACACATACAAGCGTTTTCGATTCGACCATATCAATGTCCACTAGCATTTTCCCAACTAATATTCTTAGTCTGAAAAGTCAAAGGTGCCTTTGGTTTGATCCCTGGAGCCCCCGAGGAGGCCGAAGTCTTAAACAGTCTACTATCACGTGTTGTAAGATCCCAACGATACGATAGAATCCGTTTACATTTTCATTGAGTTAATATTTCGGGTTTAAATGTTATCAAGAATACAAAATTGTTGCTACTCATACTGGATTTGATGAAAATACGTAGGTGAATTCTCCCCTTAACGGGAAATCGGGTTAATGAATAACAATTCGCATTCTGTTCCCTAGCGAACGTATTGCTCAGCGATTCGGGTCAGCTCACAAATTGGACCATACGTACGTTATACACATACATTAATTTGTGCATTCCAATTTAATAAGCACTTATACACCCACATCACGTGCCTCATGAAAATCCCTTTAAAAAAGTATAAAATTATATCTACTCCGCATATTTTCAGTTTCTGTTTACGGGAACAAGTCCTTAAAGGAGATGACGAGATTAAGTAGGATATTAAGATAAGGTGGCAAATAATTGAGATTTTATTTCATTCTATACGCATACGTTCGCTTCTTGTAGTATATACCTACTAATACAATTCATACCATACTGTATACCTACAAATAAACAGTATGAATTGTACTACTAATACGTAATAGTACAAGGAACTACTACTAGGAAATAAATTGCACTGAATAATGTTTTTTTTTGTATCACCGATCACCGATTACAAAATGTAATAAAAGAAACCTCTTGTTCCGTTATCGACGTTGAATATCGCGTCTTCCTCCACTCCATTCCTTCTGGGACACATCGATTCAAATATTGTCGGGTTGGCTGGACTAGCGCACGAATTGCTCTAACAATGTGTTTATTGAAATTTAGTTCAAATATAGATAAATCTAAGGAAATGTTACATACATCAAATATTCTAATATATAATAAAAAATCTAATATCCATACCCTTCTCTTGTATGTTAACCTAAGTATCTACACGAGTGTAGACGAGTTACACATTTAATCTAATTCTCCTACAATACCATCATAACAAAGAAGTTGGAAATGTTCTTTGATAAAAAGCTCGTATTAACGGATTTGAGTTACGATGCCTAAACTAAAAAGAAACTCATAAAAACTTTTATTATCAACTCTGTTCATTTATTATTGCATCAATCCAATTTGTTTGTTACATCATTATTTTAACGACAACTTACCTCGTACAGGAAACTTCAAAGAGTTAAGAAGGAGTAAGTAAGTAAATCCACCAGGCCACATTGGATCAGCGTGGTGGAGTATGCTCCAGTCCTCCTCACCAGTTGTGAGGAGATACCCATGCCCTGCAGGTGGACATTATGGGTTGCAGCCAAGTAAGTAATATTAATATTTCGGTTGAAAAAACCATACGAATGTACTATGCCAGCGAGATCATAATATTATTTGAGTTGATACGAAATATTTTTACACGTTTTCTAATTCCTACTTACAGATACTTACTTTACCTAACCACAAACCAACAATTTCTTGTTTCTAATATTAAAATGAATTTTATACGAATAAAACTGAGCAGGTCAAACAATAGTGCGTAATGTGGAGCGTCGGTTCATTCGGGCGCTGGGTCTGTTGGCAATGGTCTCGTCAGCGGCGGGAGTTGGCTTCCGGAGCTGCCACCCGCATCCGCTCAACAACCTTCGCGAAATATCACCCCCGCCGATGGCCCTCACAAACAAATACATACTTGCTTGCGTAACGTCGTTAGACATCACGATTCACGCCTCTACGGAAAGGGACTCTTTTCAAAGATATGGTGAATGCTATTATTATCCTATTATATTTGTATGTTATTATTTACTTACCTAAATTAGAAATGTTTCATCATTGATGTATCTAAAAATACATAGTATACCATATAACCACATGCTCAAATTAACTTATAGCAAAACATGATTAAAAAAGAACCAAATAACCCGACTGTAAGAGCACTTAACTGAAAACAAAAAAACAAGCTCCAAATATGAAAATTCAAATGTTGTCACAGGCGGAGACAAAAATATACTAGAAAATATATTTATAGGTTATCTTTGTCTCCACTTGCGATAATAGATACGGAGACTTATAAAACAAACAATATTTTAATTAAGTACTTATCCCAAAATATATAGAGAACCTTTGCGTACATGACTTTGAGCCGGCATTTGTCTGACTACCAACAATGTAAATATCTCCATTTTCTTTGTTATAATTTCTCGAGAAATTCATACAATAAATTAAACATGACCTCTCGCGTATTCCCAGTAGGGCACGCTCGATATTTTAATTAAAGACCGCTCGTTGTGGACTGTTTTGTCGTCCATTGGCATTATATTTCCAGTGAAACCGTACCTAAAGGAAACTTTTCCTGAAACGCTAATATCAGTCAGTGGAGATGGTAATCAAAGAGTATTATATAATCACAGCGTTTATAATAATTAGCTCGCCTCAACACGTAGCGCCTGTCGTAGAGTTTACTCACGTGTTGAGCAAAATTGCTAAAACTACTTTGTAGGCGCTTTTGCTATCCAGTATTTTATTGCGATATTGACTGACTCATTGCAACACGTTCCAAACTTTACATTGAATTTCAAAATTCATGTTGACAATCAGACTGTAATATTTGGTAAATAAAGACGAAGTCAAGTCAAATTGTTTCTGTCATT
>DWLO01001939.1:0-13612 GCA_018245335.1 Dalla quadristriga | reverse complement strand
GGGCGGTGCGGGGGGCCAGGGGGACAGGGGGCGAGGTCGTCACCGTGAACTCGTCAGCGGAGCACCGGGCGCGCCGCCAGCGCCGGCGCGTCTGCCCGGCCCGCGCGTGTGCGCGGCTGCGGTAATAATGCAATCGACTCGACATACTCATACCACAGTATCAGGACAATAATAATGTATTGGCGTACGGTGACTCGTTTTAATTATATAAAAATTGATTATTCATGTAAGCGAAAAATATGGAACGGAAATAAACTAGGCAAAACAATAGAACAATGGGAAAATACCATAATCACAGTTGGTGAAATTGATTCTCTCTTGGGTGTATTCACACCGAAGAGAGAGCGAATCCACAGAACACTTACTTACTAAAATAAAGGAAGAACGATAGGTACTTATTAATAATCGCAGAGGAAATGAAGGAACAATAAAAAGACGCCAAAACGACATCTGATAAATCGTTGCAATTAACGTCCGCTTGGTAATTTGATTGCTAAGTTGTGAGCGGCTGGCGGGGCGGACGCCCGCGCGGCGGTACGCCCGAACCTGCGCGCGCCGGCGATCATTCGTTTCGGTCGCAGAGAATTAAGTCCGAATTGGCTCGTCTCCGCTGGTGCGGTGATGCAAGCGACGGATATACCGAAGACGAACCCAGGGACTCTATTTTTGAATCGCTCGTTAGAAACTGTATCGTCGCATGCGACTTATGTCACGGTCGAGTTCTATAAAGCCGATGACTGATAGGTATTGTCTATCGTGAAATAAAAAGTATTTGACTTTGACTTTGACAAGTCGCATGACGACTGATAGGTAATTTGATAAACTACTTTAAATAATAAGTACAATTTACAAATGGGCACTTATAGATACTCTCAGTAACAGTAACAAAACATATCGCTCGCTCCGCCCGGCGAGTGGTCGAGTGAAGCCACTCGACTGCAGTAGAGCGATTCGAAAATACGGAATTTGCGATGTCGAACGAAACTTACTGTTGTCAACAATGTATCGAAGTACATTTTGCAAAAGTCTACCCGACTTTTGCAATCATTGAACATGTTAGAACGTGCGAGCCAGATGCGACATGAGAGTAGCCTTGTACGGGCTAGCACCGTACAATACATTTTAACTGTCAGCATTTTGAGTACCGCGCGCTGTCTTCATGTCTTTTACCTCAGTGCACAAATAAGTGTCGTCCGCGTCGCGTGTACTCATATCTAGCAAATAATTATTATCGTGTGTAGTCTGGTGTCATCAATAAATATCGGTATAAACTATCTTAGTCTTTAATTACTACATCGTACAAGCCTCTTAAGAGTTTTAATTAGAAGCATTAGCTAAGCTTGTCGATAAAAAAACTTTGAAAGCCCGGCTCGACCTGTTACGAGCCGGCTTTAAAAAGTCGCGTCCGCGCGTCCGCTCGTCCGCCGCAAAGCCGGGATTGCGAATCCAAATGAAGTCCTCATCGCAACCGCAGATCTCGGCGCTCCCGATCTCCTTTTACGAGCGCCCGTAAGTCCCTCGGGAATTAATTCGGCGCTGACAAAAATCGAGGCCATCTCAAAAAGCAGCTTCGTGGACGTATTAATATGTCAGTACACGCGTTTTAATGCGTTCGAGTCCAAAATCGGGTTTGTTTTACGGCGCCGAGCGGATTAAAATTTCAAAAGTGTTGTTTTGCAAGGGAGTGTATTTTCACCGGCATTGTTTATGCGACTCGAGACGTGTGAGGCAACGCTGCATATCAAATCCGTGACGCGGTGCAGTCGAGGCGGTATAAATAGCGGACGATTACATTAAAAAGGAGGCGAGATCATCAGCCGGCCGTCGGTAGCCATTTATCTCGCCTCCTCTTGAAGTCGCCGCGCGCCGTCATCAGTTAACGCCGGGGTTTCGTTGTGTGGATCTGTTTTATTCTTTTTTGCATTACTTTTTACTGCATACTGTTATGCGGTCACCCCGTGTTAACCCGGCACATTATTTGAACACGCCAGAGCTAATGGCGTTAGGATTAAAATAACTTGTACCGGATTCAAAAATTCCAAGCTTAAGTCGTGCCGAGATGAGCTGATCACTAGAAACGCTTGAGAATGCACTCCTTCCGATGTCGAGAGGGCAAAGCAGACCATTATTACTCAATACAATGTTATTCGAAGTCGCACATAGATTGCATTACGAAATCTATGAGGACTGCGCTGATCATAGTCAATGTTAGGACTATTATTATAGGGACCTTGTAACGTGACAGCATTACATGTGCCATGCGTTAGAAACTGTACAAACTACAAAGAACAGATGGCATTCTAATTTAAAAGTTATTATTTTGGTACGTACCACACGGGTAAACTCTCAGCAGTGTCAAACATAATTTTTTTATTTTATTTATTTATTCAACAAATTAAGTAGTGTTTTCTTGACATCCTTCTGCCAAACTGCGAAACAGTTTGTCGGCATCAGTTCCCGTGGTCTCTCGGTAAGTACGTAATTAATAACTAATTAACAATGAATGCTGTTATCGCCAATCATCTAAAGATAACATCACTTTATCACTAGGAACAAAAATAAATACTTAGTTAATGAATACCAACTAATCGTTTAGTGTACAAAAAGGGTGCTCTCCTGAAATAGAACCGGTGGGAGAATCCGCTTAAATATAGTGACCGACTCCGGCGACCGCTCCCGCGGCCAGGCCCGCTCCGGGCCGCCCAGCCTCAGCAGCTGCGGGCAGCGAGGTTGACAGTGATCACATAACAAACGCACACACACACACGTGAAATCTAAGTTGTATGATCAGTTCTATGGTTTAGCCGTGCAGGCGCATTGGACATACAAACAAACTGTCTTTCACATTTATAATATTGGTAAGCTTAAGCTTAAATTTATATTAAATATGGTTGTTGCTGACTCCATTTTTAACTATTACTGTTGATTAATACCAGATTCATTCAGGTATAAAACTAGCGTCATTTCCTCACGAAAATCACAGCTGCTTAGATTTATTAAGATTAAATTGAGATGTTCGTTTGCGGGATTAAATTATCCGCATTTGGCGGATCGACGCACGGGCAGGAATGCCTCATTTCCTATGACGGAATTGGAAGCTCTCTGTTGCTAAGGACATCAAGGTGTCAGTCGTTCCCCAGCGGCTGGACTCGTGCCGCGCGCGCCGCCGCGCCGCCCGGTCTGCCCAGGTTCTTGGACGATTCTCAACTACAGAATAGTGACGTACACTCAGAGCAAATTGACCCGTACATCTAAGCAATAAAGCTGCTTTTCAAGCGGGCCCGGCATCGCGTGCGTCTCCGGAAAACAGGGAATGACGCGCGCGAGCAGTTCGATGTCGCGGTAATTCAATATTTTAACATAATTCCTTAAAGTTATTTCTATTAGTCTGAGAGCATTGTTCCCGCCGCCGCGATGCCGCGATGCCGCATGCCGCGATGCCGCGATGCCGCGATGCCGCATGCCGCGATGCCGCGATGCCGGCGCGGCGACCGCCATGCTCCGGTGTTCGCTCCGGTGACAAATGCGATTCCGACAGTTTAAACTTGTCCGCTATATTTTAAAGCTATTCTGTATTAATGCGATTCCTCTAAAACGTGACATTTCGAAACCGTTGTTCTCATGACTTGCCAAACTGTCGTTCTCATTGTCTTCGTTGTAGACTAGCATTAGCCAAGAGTGCATGCGATGGTTTAACTTCTTCAAATTGTAAGGCTAAAATGGCAAGACTTGATGTAAATGCAAACCATCCGAACATTTGCATCACCCCACCGTATCGATCGCTTCAATCCGATTACCCGGGAACATCTCTGCTTACAGCGAGTATGATATGTTCTCGAATTGAGTCAGCTTATCGACGGTATCTCAAATAGACAGAAGTTTGGAGCTCGCAAGCAATTATTGACAAGAACCATACACTAGAGTTTGCAGAGTGACTATCTACCCGAGTTTATCGCAGCGGCGTCGGTGCGCCGCGGGAGAGTGGACCTTAACGCCGCGGAATAGGATTCTGAATACAACGGTTCCGAGAACGGAGTCCCAGGGTACGTTAGAAGGGCAAATTTGACAAGGAACGCGGCTGAGGCGGCTCGAGAAATTTGCTCGCGTTAATTTGTGTTGCAGCAAGTCGAAGGACTTTGTCAAAGTTTGTAATAACTTTTGGGTAACTATCAGTTACAATTGTGGACTTGATAGCGTTTATCCAATGTAACTTCGGCACCCAAATTGATAAGTAGGAGGGTTGAACCCCTTCGTCCTTCGGTTGAAAGCTACCCTTATGACTTTGGTGATAATTTACGTAGGTAAGTTGAACTCAATTGAATTCTAGTCGATGGAGATTAGACGCAGCAGCAATTTACGTAGGTAAGTTGAACTCAATTGAATTGTACTCGTTGGACGCAGTTCGACGGTATTTATTTTATCCATCTATTAATCTATATTATTTTAGCCAGCTGTCCGAAGAAGACAAATAAATTCTACCGATGAAATTGGCTCTGAAACGTTCAAAATACCTCATTAAATGTTTAATATTACACTAGGTTGAACTTTAAAGGCTAATAATCTAATTGCGATTTGAGGGAAAATTGTCAGTTCACTCCACAAAACTCCTATAAATAAACCGATTTGATATTTTCCCTGAAAGCGATAATTTGTTGAGTAAAAATCAATGACAGCATAGGTAGTTAGTATAAGTACTTAGATACTAAAGAACCAACGTACAGAAATGACAAAATAATGATAATGGTCAGAAGTTTCCTCGAGTACCCGGCAAGTGCCCGAACAGACCTTCCAGTTCCGGCCATTTTCGATGTAATTATTTTTTGTTTTGAAACTTTGCGAAGGACACTTATAGGAACTTTGGAAGCTTTGCATTATTAATTCACGAGCTTGTGAAGGACGCTGAAGAAAGAAATAACGAAATGTGATTGAACTCGACTTTTGTCGGGAAAAGTTTTACAATACCGGCGAAATGTACCTACGCTTGGGTGTGGGAACTCCTAGGACTTGCCACGCTGAACAAGTCACTTGCTCCTAACGCCGATACTATACAAATTGGTGAGTATACTACTAAGTACCCATAATATCACCGAGTCTATTTGACACAACATCAATGATAATGTTGTGGGGGTCAGACATACTGAAGGTTCAACGTTAGGTGTAGTTTCTTTGTAACATCGAGTATTCCTTATTATTTTAAATGTGTGATATGATCAGAAATCGGAATTTTAATTTTTTTCTTCTGGACTTCTTTTAGCTGGTTTTTTAATTCGTCAATCTTTTTACGGTAGCGACTAGTTGCCATCTGAAGCGTCTTGATTTGTCTGTTTTTTAGTCGGAGCGTGGTGGTATAGCTTTCCATTTGACGTTCCATTCTACGCCTGCCCACTACTACCTCTCCTCCGATATCCGTATCTCTGAACTGAAAAAACAATTTCAATCGTAACTCACTTCTCTTTACTTATTCATTAATGGTATTCAGAACCAAGTTCCTCCACACTGGCCAACTAACAATTCTGTTAACATCTCATACTAACTGGACTAACATCCCCAGTTCCTCTTACGGCCCTGTTCTAGGTTTGTCACAGGTGTCACGGGCGGCAGCGGATGGGTGGAGTTGCATGCTCGTTTGCTATCTAAATCCCATTAAAAAAAGGCCGTGGCGGAAAACATGGCATGTCCAGAAGGTGGTCGCCTCTTGTATGAGTGTAGCCGGGATCCACACCTTTCCGACCGAAACACAATTGCTGACCGACAATTATTTCACGGCTGAAAAGGGTGTGGCGGTGATACCGCCCCGGGCGAACCGTATACAGTCTCTACCACCTACCAACCACGAGAAGGATTATCACCATATCAATTTAATAAGGAGGACATTTTAAGGACGCGCTTACTTAAGAGATGTGACGTTAATAGTCCAACTCCCGGGGCCTCCCAATACCTTCACCGGCCCCAAGGACCGGGGCTACCGAGTGTTCGGCACATTCCAATAATTCCGGCAACAATATCAACAAAAGTAATTCCCGAGATGGGAATCGATTATCTCGTTCCGGCGAGCCCTCGCCCCGGAATTCCGCAATTCCTTAAATCCATATTGGAGATTGTTTTGAGAGTGGATTTGCAATTCTCTTTTGTACTCAAGACTGCTTTTTATAACATCATGGCTCGAGTTCAAACAACTTCGTGATACGTTTTTATTAAATAGATAGTGTTCTCGTGACTGGAATTAATTAAGGGCTAGTAATTGCGAGATTTGCGAGGGAGCGGAGAAACCGGCTCACGCATCTCGCGATAGAATGAATATTGAGACGGTTGGTATTTTCAATTTCTATTCAACTACTGTATCGACTCACTCCCTGACCCCGCCAGAAGGTACCACTGCCGGTAGTAATGAACTTAGCTGCCAACGAGGATCCTGGGTTCGATTCCCATTTATGACAGCTCGGCGCTTGCTCTCGGGTGTGGGACATGTGTGCTGTCTAGTGTATGTCGAGTATGTCGACGCTACTAATGGCGGCTCCGGAAATACGATTGCGCGGGAACAAAAGAAAAGAAAAATGTATTTATTTATTTATTTTATTATTATTTATTTATTTATTGTTTACCGTTGATTTATAAAAGATGTTAAAACAAATAAGTAGTTCACAGCAGCCTACCCTATCCGGGGATACAATAATTTTGTCACTAGTTTGAGAAATTTACTTTTATTTTTTATACATTTAATATCACCAATATCAAGGCTACACAACTCACAACGCTTGGCCATTTTTTGCTATGATAAAAGAAGCGGCGCAAGGATCTCATAACACACAACACCCTTTTATGCACCAAATAATTGGGATACTCGAATAGCTTGCACTAAGTAGGTATTATAATTTATTTCTGTTATCAAGATATGAATTATTTTTAATTACAATACTACCTACTACTATTTTCTAAGTAGTAATAGGTTAGGTAGTATTGCCACAAATTAGAAAATAGCTATCAATAGTGACAACACTTGCTTGCGGTTCGATCTAATAATACGGACGTTTGGTTTGTTTGAACCGGAGCGCGAGATGGCGCGTCTTCACTTTAATCACGGCTGGCCTTCCGCCGCGGAGGTGTTTGCGGAATAAAGGGTGTTCGCAGGAACCGCGGTCCCTTCAGAGGTAAGCCGGGATTACGGCGCTGATCCCGCGGTATTGCGGAACGTTTTGTTCAGGTGAGCCGACTTCCGGCGAGCTGTGAGCTGTGAGCTGTGACGCGGCCGCGCCGGGAGGAACAGCGATCGGGGCGAGAGTTATGAGGAGCTGATGTTTGTTTTGTCTTACGAGGCTCCGGGGCGGCTGCTCAATTACTTGTGTTTCGGTTTGTTTAGGCGGGTCGGGGAAGCTGTGGGGGCTTTGCATTCAAACGTTTGATTCAACATTAGCATCCCACATGTTAGTACAGGAGACGTTGCTTGCGGCTGCGACCTCGTTGTGTAGCTTTTCCATGAAAACATTCCATCTAATCAATTCGGTTCAGAGGGTGAATTGGGAAAATGCTGAAACACGCGTTTAGCGAGATGATTGGCGAACGAGATGAATAATTATGTACATTTGTTTATTTAATGTACATAATAATATGTATAACCAAAACTATTTACACTGTAAATCCCGCTATAAACTATGTACATGAAATTATGTAGGTACAAATAAATTTTTATTTATAAAAATTAATATACAGAGAAAATACCAAAATGACATAGAAGAATGTGTCGTGGTTTCTTCATGAAACATTTACAACGAGCCGGCGGGAATATGATGATGAAAGAAAGAAGTGTACAAGAGATGAGACGCCACACGCGTATCATTATTTTACTTACTAAGTAGCGCCGGAGGAAAATAACTGAACAAAAACCCATCCTTGTGCCACCGATCGGTAAGAGCACTCGTGTACTAATAGCACGAATAAACGCTCCGTATTAAAAGACACAGCTACTGCACTTCAGCCCCCGCGCCCGACCGGCCCTGCTGGACCCAGCTCAGGTTGCCAAGCCGCCGCAATAAGCTGAGTAGGAGCCTTAGTGCCGCACGGATAATGCATAATAGGGACTCAGACGATGCACAGCAGGGACCTAGGGACTCATTGCACTCACAGTATTCATGTGTATTTTTGCTTGTATGTTTCAGTAGTTTTTTAGTTTAATTGTTAGTTTTCTTTTAGTTTTTTTTGTTTTATTGTTGTTACTGTTTTTTTGTTCTGCACGACGAACTAATAAAAGTATTTTCTTTATTTCTTCAAATTTAATTAAGTACTTCTGGTTACCAATACATACTTTCTAACTAGGTAAAATGCATTTAAACTCACATTGTATAGCAACTGTAACACAAGGCGCGATGTTCTTAAAACTACGCACGCTTGTCTCGGTAATGAGAAAGATCACTTTGAACATTAGTTTTAAAGTCTCACTATTCAGTGTTACGCCCCTGACTCTTGCGGTGGTGGAGTAAGGTCGCGGGCGTCGCGGCCGCTCGAGACCGGTCGGAATAATGCCCCACGCGAGTGGACACGATGATTAAACGCCGCCTTGATCTTGGCGCGAGGGGATATTTTGGTCGCGCTAATAACCTCTCGTCGCGTAACCGCCTGGCCCGCGCGGTTTTGTTCCTTTTAGATTCATTAATCGACGATAAAATATCTAAGGCACTAGGTTATTAGTGTTCAAGGTCTATTGGTTTGTGGCCTCGAGTAAGTAAGTGTCGACCATTGTGTCAGCGGAAGCCAACTCTATTGCCGGGGTCACTGGGCCATCTGATCCGATCGTACTAGAATAGAAGAAGCCATCAGCGAGTCAACCTGGTCGGGAAACACGAACAAACAAAAAAGTTTGAGCTAGGAAGGTATGAAGTACGCGTGAATGACCATCCCGCTGTTAAATTAAATTTGGACAACACTTTAATTAGGTATGTTCTAAAGTTCAACTCGAATAAAGGCTTCCTATCAATTCATTCATACCTCTTCAAGATTCAGGGGCGCAATTCGCTAAAAACACGCTCAACGTTGAGTTCGTCTACGAGATACGAGTGTCTAGAAAATAGTGTGATCAGGTGACTGACAGCGGTGTCGCTGTAGTCTGACAATTTTAAAGGCAATGTACTTACATTGCCTTTAAAATTGACTAACTTCAATTAACTGACGGTTACTTAACCGTCAGTTAGTTCCAACTTTAGCCACCGGATCGGCTAAATTGGGGCCACTGTACTACGAGAATTGACAATTTGACAATTCTTGTATGAAGTGACAAGTAAAGTCGAGGTTGAGGTTACTTAGGAACAGGAAGGCGTACATGGAGACTTTGATCCCCCCGAGCAGCTGCCCGGGTATGAGGGATACCTAGAGCTAGAGACCCAAAGGCTCCTCGTTTTTCGCCTGTCATGTCGAGGGCGAGACCGATGTTATCGAATCGCGCAGCTAGAAATCGCTAGTTACCAGTATGAAGATAACTTAATCATCGTGACATTATCGAGTTCGAGTTTGATGACGTAACGACTACTAAAACTGAAACGGTCGCACTGAAAACCAGTGGATGTGGTTTACCGCGGCAAATGCTGAGTGCGCCCATTTTTCGTCAGCTACCGTACTGTGCTGCCATTGTACCGCATATAATGTTCTAGGAAATTCTCCGATGTATATTTTGCAGTATTTTATTTGGCGAAACAAACGTTTATTCTATTCTAAAACCACAAATTATTCTTCTGTCGCGAAAAAACATATTTTATCAATTGTTACAATGCACGCCATTATTTCGGCGTCATGGCACACGCACCAGTTCCGGCGCTCCGCAGCGCGGCGGCGCGGAGGCTCCCCGGGAGCTTTCATTAATATTTATGCGCCGCGAGACATTACCGGCATACTGATTCGCAGAATTAGCCTAATCAATGCGCGTACTTACCTAATCTTCTAAGTTAACCCGCGACGGCTAAGAACTACCGCTAAGGAAGTACTTTATAAGTTACGCAGAGTAGTCTAACAAATAAATTCATCGTACGCACGAAACTTAAGGAATAAGAAGCGCTCGTGTCCCTACGGCTTGTGTCTCAATCGCGGATGGGTGTCCGCCAGTGGCTCCTGGTCCCTTCAGACTTGTCGTTCTTCGGGCGGCTTCGGTACATCCGATATTCGGGTTGGCCACAAACCTTCCACCGATCCTAATTGGCGCAGCGTGGTCCAGGCCTTCCCAGTTCGGAGGGACAGTAGCCGACCCGACATGTCATCGCAGCTCGCAGCCGAGTGTCTCGTTAACCTCTGTAAATACGCAAGACTCTATTTTCTGGGATGACCCGCACTGCGCGCGTCTGCCAACTTCGGAAGCGGCTTTGGCAGGCTTCCTACTTACGTTTGAAAATGTGTGACAAAATGAATACGAAAACTGAAGGTTAAAATGCATGCAAGAACGCTCACGTCACGTCTTTACTAAACCAACACTAAGGTTCCTTTGTGTGCGGCGGCTCGGCGCTGGCAGCACTGGAACCGCAGCAGGAGACATGGTATCACAAAGGACCGAGAACAAACATAGAAGTTTGCTCCAACAAAATTATTTACTTGTCCAGTGGTAAAATCAGTGTTACCGTATAGCCTTATGTTCTTTACACTGTGCTGGCGCTTTTTTTTTTTTTTTCGAATGGACAGTTGCTGTTGGCCCTACTGGCCTTTACAGCGTCACCGAACAGGTCGCTGAAAGAGCTCGTACGGAAGTGACTGCCAATAGTCGAAGGGAGGCAGTCGGCGACCACTCGACTGCAATGGACTCGCTAACGTCGAAGATTTTGTACTTTAGAACGCGTGTTAGTTCATTTCGCTATTGACTCTTGTCAAAGAAACATGAATAATTTTACTTTATAAAATGACAATAAAGCGGGTAAGTACAAAAGTACAAAATCCTAGGCGCTTGCGAGTCAAGACGATGTCGGCGGCCGTCGCCTGAAGCTCAAGCTGCCTGACTGCTCGCGACGACAGTCGCCGAACTGCTGTCGACGACTATTTGCAGTCTCGTGTGTTCGAGCTGTAGGGGAGCTGAGTGCAGCCCTATTCGTTACGTGGTCACCGCAAGATGGACTAACATCGCATTCCGCGACACTACTGTTAAGCCTGACAAATGATGTGTTATGTACATTTTGCAAATAAAGTTCCATTCTTTCCTCTTTTAAAGTATCACGCGATTCAGGGTAGAGCAGCTTGTGTCAATTTGATTGTTTAAAGCACACAAGTAGACTGATGGTCACAAGCTGGTGTGATGCGTTGCTCAGATAATGTCGGCTAAAACGTCAGAGCCCCGTCTCAAGTTATTCTCGTAAGTGTCAGCTTGTCCGCACCGGATGGCTTAGCATCGTGCTATGTGTCGAAGTAGCAGTCTTTTTTTAATTTTAATAAGATAGCAAACGAGCATGTCGCTCCACCCATCTGCTGCCTCCCATGACATCTGGGAAAAACCTCGAACGGGACCGTAAAAGTTACCAGTACGTTACATCTAATGTACGACCTTGACCTACTTAGGAGATGAGGTTTTAAAACTGTTTTAAATATTTTCTAATTTGATTGGTGCTTGCTTCAAAAAAGACTTTTCAAACAGTCTTTCATCCCTTATTTTACCCGCTTGGGAATGAAATATCACACAATCTTTCCTTAGTGGGTGCCTGCGTCATGAAAGAAACCCATTGTCGAAATGTCATGTTTCTAGCTTCAGTACTTTAGGTCTTAAGGCTCTGCGATGATGACTCACGCAGTCAGGCAATCAGGCAGTCAGGTAGTCAGGCAGTCAGGACATGTGGTTTTATAATATGTAGATATACATTTAGATGTCATACTCGCTTTGACTGCACTATGTGTGTACCAAGGTAAGGTTTTACTGATAGATTTTTTACAAAGGCAGTAGGTACCTACTTGTAATTTTTGATAGACATCGACTAAATTAGCGTTTCAAAGCGACTACATTTAATTGTCTGCTCGTAATTAGCATACAAACAGACACAAAGCATTTCTTAAGATACATGTCACGCCTCGCGCCCACTGACAGCTTACGTAGAGCCGACATACTTATGCAAATCGACTGTAGTAAAGGCTGCGTAGCGGAGTTAATGGATATCTGAATCTAATATCCCGCTCCCTGCGGCCATAATCAAAATTCCTGCAGTTAGTTTACAACTGGGCCCGCGTGCCTAATGGCCAACCCTTAGGTACAAACGATCCAAGCGCGGTCACTAAACTTTAAGCTCACGGAACCGCTTATAAGGTTTCAAATCCCTCGAACTGATCCTCGCTGCGTAGTAACGAATTTTCTGAACACTCACTACCTCACTAATTTACTATCACCTTTGAATTTGGACGTTAAGCGGACAAGTTTTGGATCCAGAATAGTTTGACAGGGCCGGTTTCTGTACTTGCCGCTGGGACAGTACGTCGAGGAGATGATCTGACATCTGAAGTTCTGACAGATGGCAGCAGCGAACAACGCGGAGTCTACAACGCTGTTCGATCTACAGCTGTAGTCTAAAGCTGTACAAACTACCGCTGTACAATTTACAGCTGTACAACCGTGTAGTGTGTTCAAATGGTATTCCTTAGATTACAGAACACGATTCGAAGCACCGATTAGTCGTCGGGCCGCCCTCGATGCGGCGCGGCGGCGGCGGCGGCGGCGGCGGCGGAGTCCCCGAGGTTAACAGTTGTATAATGCGGGCACGGATTAACATCGCTACTTCGATGTTCAACATCTTCTTGCAGATTGCTTTCCGCGCCGCTAAGATGCCGCTGCGCGCCACAGTCGCCTGCGGACGATCTACGTCACACAGAGATTAAAAGAAGAAGCAAGATTCTTTATTTCTGTGACTACAACACGATATGACTAATACAATGAGATTTAATATATAAATTACGGTTTAACTTTAGAATACAGTAAATGAGCTTGCTACTGCGTACCTACACATTTTTTTAATGCAATGTAATGTAATGTAATGTGTAGCAAACGATCATGCAGTTTCACCAATTACTGCCACTCGTGGACATCTGTGATAAACCTTAAATGGAACTATGCGAGTTAATAAGTTAGTCTTGTTAGTATTATGTGTTGATAAGAATTAGTTAGTGAATTAGTTGAAAACACTATTCAAAGTTTGAATTTATCAACAACCTGTTTTGTTAACAGTATTATTAAAAGTTTATTACATCCGTGCAATCGAATTCGTTTCCCACGTATCGCGCTCCACTGCTCAAACACGATTTCGTTTTCCATCTTCGTGATAGGCCAAGAAAACAATTTAATTGATACTAATCTGTTTCGAAACAAGAGTAAAACAAGAAAAGGAAGCGTAATACCGTTTCCATCGAGTCGGTATTATGTGGAGCGGCAGAGTAGCGGCTTTATCCGAGTTTAATCAGAGGATCGTCTTTCGGCAGTGAATTGAATTATCGTCGGAGTGATATACGGCCAATAGTGCGCCGCGCCCCGCGCCCCGCGCCCGCGCCCCGCGAGCCCCGCGCGCCGCCCCACCGGACGCGGCGATATTTTAGCGCTCCAATTCAGCTGCTATTGTGATGTCTGCGGCCGCTGCGGGCAATCGAACAAAGAGAAGTGAGCAGCTTTACCCGCAGC
>DWLO01001938.1:0-13613 GCA_018245335.1 Dalla quadristriga | reverse complement strand
TGAAATATTTGCATTTATGACTCATTTATGACTGTACCAACGAAAAACATCTCAGAAGCATCACTATGCTGCTGTAATTTATGTGCCGTTCAATGCGTGAGGTCCATTAGGGGGCGATTCGTTACAATTTGTTACCAAAACAGTGTGACGTGAAACAACAGTCCGCGTCAATCTGTCAATGGTTTATGAGATTGAGTACCACTTCAAGGCGCCCCCCACGCCTAGGGTGAAAAAATGGGCGCCCACTGTACGAGCTGTTATAATAGGTGGCGCAAATTTTGAAGTGTTCCACTATGATCCAGTCACCTCAGACTTTTTATTAATCCTATTAATATTATAAATGCGAAAGTATGTAAGGATGAATATTTGTCTTGCACGCAGAAACTACACAACAGATTTCGATGGATCTTTAGTTTTATAGCTTATACACCAGAATCACACATAAGCTACTCTTTTCTTTCCAAAAATTATCCCTGCTATATCTAGTAATTGATTAACACTTTTACACTTCACTCCTGCACAAGGATTTCCTGTGTTGTGCGTTGTGAACGCAAAAAATATTACATATAGTGAGTAAGGGTCACTGCCAACGCACCACGGAGTCGTCAATGTTTGTACTAATAACAGAAAATGTTTCTCTTGACATTGCTGTAAATAACAACATCGATGGGAATTCAATACTGAGATTATTTATACTTTTTTTTATTTATAACTAAACTAACTAAAACTAACTAAACTAACTACACTACACACTAAACTACACTACTAAACTAACATAACTAACAAAAGTAGACTAAAATATTTAAAAACGTAACGCGTGACACGATTGTCCACCATTTTCCGTTACTAAATAGGCGAGTCAACTCAGTTCAAAGTGGAACAAAGCTCGGATTAGAATTACTCGGCGTCCAGTCCTGTCCTAACCTAACATAACAATGCCGTGTGTGAAACGACGTTGCGCGGTCGCGACTATTAGAACGAATTGGTGCACGTACGTGCCCGGTCACCGGCGATGATTTTGTACCGACTGTCTGCATGTATCTTTATCTGTTATTTTGGGAATGTTTCCATTGATTGATTCAATATGGGTTGGTCAACCGTCGACTCTTCCTGGTATTTATTATCACACAGCATAAATATATAACTAAATACGTGGATTTAATTGTAGAAGACACATGTAACACACACCTCTGTGGTTTTCGGATGCTATTTGATCCCACAATGTTTTGTAATTTTTGTTATTTGATAAATAAAATTAAAAAACATAAATCCACTGTTCATATCTGCTGATGAAACCGTCAACTCTTGACCGGCGATGTTGTTTTACTATGTCGATCAGTTACGACTGACACAAACCGTATAGCTTTGAACGCTATAGAGAGTGACACAGTCATGCCCAGAATTGAAAACGATAACCGGCGCTTAATAAGCAGACTGATTACCAATTTTAATAATTAGTAGGTACATTATCTTCCATGGAAGGGCTTATCGAAAGAATGTGTGACTTCGTTAGTCTAGTTCTAGTAGGTATAATAAATATGACGAGTTAACGAGGTGATGAAAAAACCGGGCGAAACGCGCCTATGGAAATAATTCCATAGTTTCGCACCAGTTTTGTTTGCTTTGCACGTCGCTCCCGCGGTGAGTGCCGTCGGAATGCTAAAATGTCGCTAAACTCGGCAAACGATGGGAACAAAAACTTCTGACAATCTCTTTAATGAACGCTTAACCGCTCTCATTACGGATTGGCCAATTATAAAATAATTATTAATTCTACTCCAGTAATTAATCTTCAATTATATTGTTAGCTTTTTCATAACACTGGATTAATAATTTTTTTCTCCATTACCTAATAGATCATGATTATGTTTGATTTTAAATCAGAACAAGCGATGATAGCCTAGTGGTTAAGACTTCGGCCGGTTACTCGGGTCAGTCAGGGGTTCAAATCCCAGGCACGCAACTATGACTTTTCTAGGTTATGTGCGCTTTAGGTAATTTAATATTATCTGTTTCCGGTGAAGGAAAAACATCGTGACAAAACTTGCATGGCTGAGCGTTCTTCATGATGATCTCAAAGGCGCGTGAAGTCTGCCAATACGCACTTGGCCAGTGTGGTGGACTATGGCCTTACCCTCCTCACCTTGAGAGGAGATCCGTCCCCATTAGTGAGTCGATGATGGGTTGTGATGATGATGATGATTTATGATTTTAGGAAACACATAATTCCGGTAAGTACCAAACTAATATAAAAAAAAAAATTATTAGTCTGCCGTAAGTACTTAATTGTTATTGTAAGGTTAGTTCGTATTGTTTTAAGAATCGCATACCTTAGTTTAAACCTTTAAAATTTTAAAATCGACGTGTGCCTCCAATATACTGATGTTAGTTCGTATCTAAGTATGCGGTATTTTATTAGTAGGTAGAGATTGTTCGAGAATTCCCCACGAAACAATTGTACCGGCTATCTTATTAACATAGAACATGACTCATCAAAGAACCATTCATAAATCATTGAGATAATGCAATGCATGTACGTACTGTCAAAAGATATTTAAAAATCACAAACAGGTTTACCTCTGACTTTAAAAAATGTATCCGTCGTCTGTGCTATCAGTTACGTAATCATGACATAGATAGTGAGGATAACGTTATCTTGAGGTAATTTATAACAATGAACGTAAAACAATGAAAACAATTTGTCTTTTATAGCTTCGTCTACTAGTAGTAGTTACATTAGTCAGAAGATTGGCATCCGAATGATTTCAAGGACCTTATTTCAAGATCCCTCAGCTTCTGGATCGGGTGCGCTTTTACTTAAATGTAAATGCGTTTGTTCAGTCATGTCTAATTTAATCCCTTATTAATCTCACAACTCTATCGGTGGACGTATCTATGGTCAGTATCAAATAGGGCTGCAGTTCTAAATGGGTTTGTTTATAGGTGGACTGTTTCTGACCGTTCCCCACATGAATATGTTTATAATACAATACAATACAATACCAATATTCTTTATTGTGCACCAAAAAAGAAAAATACGGTAGTAAAAAGTTAATACAAAAAAAGTTAGTAACAAAAAAAAAATCTACATTAGTACCTACACGAGTACCTAGACGTTATTTTGAATAAACGAAATACAAAATTCATATGTATTTACTTGTTTGTTTAGTTGCCATTTTATTTTTAATAGTAATACGGTAGGTTATTACTATTAAAAATAAAAAAAATTCAAAGAAAACTTTAAACAATCGAAACTTACATACAAAAAATACTAAATTACTTGGACTTTGCAACGAGTTAATACATAATAATGACATAAAAGAAAAAAAAAATGTAGCACTAGCAACAGATAAACTTAGATGAAGAACGATAGCCAAAACGATAATAAAATACAAGTATGTAGGAGCAAAGCAGAGGGTTATCTACCTACGCCTAATTAGGGCGAGTTCCACAGCTTCGCGATTAGCTTGCAAATGAGTATTTACTTGATACAGGAGCCGCCGAATAAATTTCACGAGACTGCCCATCGCTTGTTAAAGCACTTATTTAGCGGTATCCGATAGATAATTTCGCTTTAGACTGTAGATATATCCAATGTAGAAGCTGCGAGAGTGTATTCTAGTTTTTATTTAACTTATTTTTATTTAACATTATCCAACACAATATTTTCTTATTGATTAGTGATTCGAAAGGAAACTGCAAGGAAATCTATATGAATGACATATTTCTTCCCTAACATGAAAGCAGAGGCATACCTAACGAGTTTTTTTTTTTGTTTTTTTATTTATTGAATGGACTTGGTCGCTAACATCGTCCCGTAAGTTACAAACTAAACAATACGCCTTAAAATACAATATACAGTCACAATACAAAATATCTGACACACACAAACTATTATCTACTTTAAATGATTAACGAGGAACACTAGGAATTTCGGATCCTTAATTGTACAGCGTGATCATAATAGGAATTACATCTTCATGCGAGTAAATGCGATGTTTTAGTATTCGTTTAAAGGAAAAAGTTTTTAAGTTAGTGCAATCACCAACCAACCTTGTGACATTAAGGATCTGCAAACAATAAATAAATCTAGGTAAAACTTTATATATCCATTATACAGAAATAAAACCAACAAATTATCCGATCAAGTGCCAATTATACTATCGAGTACAAGTCAACATGAAGTTATATGCCGCTGCTCAAAGCATTAGATTGTGGCACTAAATTCCGCAATATGAATATACAACTCGACATCGCGTTTCCAAACGTAACCTTTCCCTATGTTACACGGGTCGGGTTGTACGCCATCTGCTCATTAATAAATAATGGCAAATGATTCAATAATATCGCCAACAAAGCCCGGCCGAAATCCGAATGGCCGCCTCACAACAAAATTTAGAATCGCATTAATGAAACGTGGGTCAGCGTTGCGACTAATCTAATAGCCGGCGTACAATAGCGCAAAAAGGACTCAAAAGTGGAAAAATAGTTCCAAAGTTTAACGCCAATTATACTAAACGAATGCTATCAAAGTCGGCAACATGATGAAATAAAACCGGTCACGTAGCATTCAGCTCCGGAAGGAACGCACGCCCAAAGTTTGAAAACGATGCACCTGTGTTATTAACGCATCACACGCCTTTGTTCTCATACAATAGAACCAAATTGCAACTCGAAATTCTCGCATTGAAAAAAAAACGGTCACGAATTGCAGGTATAAACTTTTTGTAAAAGAGCGTTACATCAAAGCGTCAAAGAGGTTGCAAGACCAATGTGACCACAATTAATATGCAACGGTTCACATATTATCGTCATTCACTTTAACAGTATCAACAATTTAGATAGTATAGATAATAATAATAATAAACATAATAATAAACGCTTTCACACTCACTGACGTTTCGCATTCACAAGCAAACCTAACAAACATAACTGAACATACTAAATAATAGAATTGATGTAATTATAATAACGTTTATAAAGTAAGTAAGAAAACATTTTTCAGTGCAGTCAATGTTTATAAACGACAATTGTTGACGATAATGCCTTTTGAAAACAGAAATAAGCCAAATCGCAAAGTGAGAAAAATATTAAGAACAACAAACCACTTTTATAAAAAAAAAAAAAAAAGGTCTCGTGGCGTTTGTATCTTAAAATGTATTTGTTAAAGTTTATTATTAGCTTTGATATGGTTGGACTAGTTTGGCAGTTAATAAAATGATTCCACAACACCTACATTTGATTGCAAAATGAGTTTGTCTACCTATCTTTTTCTTTCTTTATAGTAAAGTATCTATAAATGACACTTTGCATGTCCGAGATTTTTGGACTGTTATTTATGATCAACGATAAAGTATTTTAGTATCCGGTTCGACCACTACTACAATTAATAGATATAGGATATAAATTCGTATTAGAAAAGCGTGAATAGTAATGGTCAGTTTATGGCGACCATAAAGCCACAACAAGTGGTGTCACACCGCTACGCTTGGGGGACGGAGCGACACTGAACCACACCGTCCAACTTATTCATTAAATCCAAATGAAACATATTGTATTATTTATTTACGTAAGAGGAAGTGCTTGTGTCTACTACTTGCTGAAAATTTTAAACCGTGAAGATTAATGCAATAGAAAGAAAGTTCACTCAGTCAAGTGTAGGATATATAATTATTTTAATGGCAGTGTGAAATAAATGGGCCCCTTAGATTACAGACGCTACGAGCTATTTCTAAATAACATAACTATTTGAGATATTGAGATGAAATAAAGCCTATGCGGTAAGATAGTGTACCTTCTACATTGTCTGAAAATTTCATCAAAATCCGTTCAACTGTATTGGAGCTTGGAGCCTATTCGCGACAAAAAAAAAACCAGAAACAAAAATCCTAAAAACGGTTGATTATGTTTAGGTGTCATATAAATATCATATTCCATTTAATTCTTGAGTTTTGATTTTAATATCACACATAGACACTTCAATTTAATTTATTGGTCAGATGATACGATTATGACAACGAAACCATCACAGTTGGCAATTAAAACTTATAGAATTTTAACTTCGTATTGTCGATCCTCTACTCAAGTATCTATCAGGATTTGTTTGAACTATGAGATAGCACCATCAACAGCCGATAGTAGTCCACTGCTGCGGGTTGAATATCACAGTAGATTGTAGTTGCCGCAGTAGTTGCTGCTTGTTCTCCGTTATAGTCCCTTAGTCGCCTCGTACGACAACCGCGGGAAGGGGAGGGGTGGTGACAATTGTATTATGTTGTGCCCTCACCACATAGGGGATAGTGATAAGATACGATTCACATATTCCAGGCGCTTTTAGCGCTTAGTCGATATTGAAAATACAAGACTACGATTCGACAGGATAGGCCGACAAAATTTAACAATCGGCATATATTCAACAACTTTTATTGAAATGTTGTGTAATAATTTACTGTTGGGTTTATTCATATTTAAGCTATAGCATATATATAAATATATATATATTTAAGTATAATCTCCAGGAAACTTGGTGAAAGATATACTTATAACTGTGGTTATTATAATATTATGACTTCCATGTTTATAATAATTTATCGCATCCCACCCACTTAAGTATGCTTCGCAGCTGTATTTCATTATTCAAGTTGACCGCGTGACAAATTTATTTATAAAATAACAGTTATTTTCTTAACTAATAAATACATTAAGTCATAAATTTGTCAGAAAATTCTAAACAGTAACCATTTCCGCAGCTAGATGATATATTTGTATACCCACTCAGGTGATATTACCTGTATAAGGATATCGAAAGTAACATGTTCATAATTTCATATTCGGATTTGATCAAGTCAACACTCGATACATATAACATCTGCCCAAGCTCTGAAGCGTCCCATAAATCGTGGTATTCAATCAAAGTGATATAGAAGTACGTTGCGTTGATATCATTTGTCAGGAAAGAACTGGAATAAATAAGAAACAAAAAGCTGCTATCGCCCGTTATACTGAAGTGTCTGGGATGTTTTCGAAAAAATTAATGTAACATGGCGCGACTGTGCGCCCCAGAAAAAAGCGTATACAGGCTTTTGCAGGATTGTTCTATGTTCCGATTTTATAAATTATACATTTTACAGCCACAACAATTCCTAATCTGTAATTGTAATAAGGCTCACGAGTCACGACGGACAGCGCTACATTGAGTTTGAGGAATAAGTAGAGAGCACCAGTAGCGAAGCAGGCAGCGGCGTCGACGGACAGCCGAGCATTTAAATAAATTATCCGACCCGTACTACTTAAATGGTAATAGAAATATTGCACGAGCAAAACCGTGTATCCTCTGGCCTCTACCTTTTTTTAAAGATTAGGTAAACTGGGATCATTTGAATATTTCCTAATTTATACGAAGCTGTCTAATAAACCGCTAAAGTTTTTTTATGCAAGTACCTACTTTTTTTCCATCATTTTGATTGAACTATAATTAGATGTTCGTTTCACTTTTGTTGATTACATCTTAAGTATCCATTTTCAAGTCCAAAACTGAATACAACAAAATGTTTACATGAAGTTATTAGTTCTTACACATATTCAACTCTTACATGCCAGCTTCTCGCACATATTAGGTCAACCTAAAAGGGCATTTAGTTACTGAAAGGTGTTACTTAGGCTCTGACCGTTGCTACCAAAGCGGTCAAGTGGTTACAATTGCATCGATAATGCGCCATTAGCGTTCCTTCATACAGCTTGAGTACTTATTACTAACTGCAATTTTAACTGCTAATTTCATATCCTTTCTAGGTCACTGTGATCTTTCACTGCTACGGTACCGATAATAAACACTATTTTTCAGCTCGGAAATTGGAAATCATTAATATCGGTGCTTTAGCAAATTCCTTTGCATTTTATGTGATCCAATTAAGTTTTATAGCTTTTTATAAGACCAGATCGGAACTAATCGGGTCTTGATCATTAGCTACTTTATGATATTCCAGCTGTTCCTTAGAATAAAATTAGTTTTACTGTCGTTATGACCTCTGAACGCAACGTGGCGCTTTGGTTTAATAATCAAACCAACGTTATGGTCTGGAAGACCGCCTATTATACCACTAGGTAATATTGACGTAGTCTAACGGCACAGCGTTACGATTCCAGTATGTAGATTTGGTAATGTCAATCGTAAATAATACAACAATACATATTTTGCCCACAAGAATAAATATTAAGAAATGAGTGCGGTGCGAGACGAAATTCAATAATACCGAGTACAAAAAGTCTATTACAGAACTAATGCCTATACTCGAGACTAATATTATAACCGCTTTAAGTAGATACTTTTCGTATCAAATAAAATTACTCTCACAGCTATAACGCAACGGTCGGTCCAATTTCGTTAGGTCGGAAGTTTTTGTCGGTCGGATCGCTTGTTTGCTAACATGACCTAACCTAACCAGCCGAACATCGTCGTTATGATGCGGAGTATGCGCCGGCGCACAAAAACCGTGTCGAATCGGACACAATGCGCCTCGCGCGCCTCTTCGCTTCAACTTCAGACATAAACGATCGTTTAAAAATAACAATACATTACTTTTCTAAAATTTTATAATGAAATTTATAGCTTGTTGACCGTCGTAACCGAATCGCTTACATACATAATTAGTTGTTTGTTATGTGAAAATAATAACTTTTTAAATATCAGACACTCGGTAACCTAGGTTTAATGTAGTTTTGAAATCGCATTCTTATTAAATAGTTTATACGTGAAAGCTGTGCAAGTGAAATAAAGTACATAAGTAGTTCCCTCCTGGTCGGTTCTTAGATTCTAGGGATATAAAAGTTCTTCCACGTGGAAAAAACATGTTTCGATTCATGTGTACGAAATATTTATCCCTAAATAAATCATAATAGTATATAACTGGCCAAGTTCCAGACCCCATCCAAAAAAAAGTCAGCACATGGATAGGCTGACTTTTTGTGATGTCTACCAATGCTCTGTCTGCTCTTTACTCAGGAGTTGCATGGATGATTTGGTAACATTACATATGATCCTGGTGTTCTATGCCTCATTCAGAAACGCTACGTAGTAAATAAAAGAGCAGTGTATAATCATACCCATTTTACATACATCTACGAGTTATTTTCAAGGAAAATAATAAAAATAGCCAGTATTAAAGTTTTCCAGTAGATTGCAACCTTAAAACCAGGTTAATTGACGTTCCTTGTGAACGATGCTTGTTTATGGTTGGCGAACTAATAAACTTCCGATGAAGTCGAAGTAAATGCTTCATTAAACTGCATGAGTCTTTTCGATAGAGCACTCCGAACGGTCGTTCGACGCCAACAATCGGGGTTTGAAGCGACACTGAACCGCTGGTGTTTTACATAAATATTCCCTCTTGCCTCCTATTAAAGATGACCCAATGGATGCTGGAGCGAAAAAATAATGGAATCGATTTTTCAACCGGGCTGTAGTCAAACATCATTTAAGACAGAACCCGAAAAATTCGCATTTTATTATACATTACCATCCATTTGGACATTTGAAAATCACCTTACATGTATATACAATTCGATCTGAATGGACACTAGGTACCTATTAGAATCCGATGAGTGATCAACGTATCAAATAATCTCAACTAGCGCCTCGCCACGATTGAATGTTTCGTTTATTTGTGTTCATAATCACAATTTCACGCGTACTTATCGAGAGAGCAAACATGTTAAGCTGTTAGTCACGGAGCCTGTTTTTGTGTACATTGACGTTCACACGTGCATTTAAAAGCCCGCATGGGAGATCGTAAACATTCGTAATTAAACCCTTCGTGCGATATATATAGAACAAAACTGGGCAAAGATTCTAATGACGAAAATTGTCTACGCGGAGACAACGGGAGCGTGCGTGGCGTTATCTGGAATGCGTGTGATACGACCACGCAACGCTGAATAAACGCCCCGTGAAGTCGTAAAACCGAGCCACGGTAATTCTAAAGGACGCCTATAAATTCTTTATTTTATTATCGCTAGCATATATTTAATTCTAAGAGCGTCCGCACTGTCTCCTTTTTCGTTTCATAAACAGAATTTATAGAGAAATTTATATGTCGTGCAATCAGTGCTTAAACACCTGAACGGAGTCGAAACGAAATTATGAACGTTAATGCGGTACGATAAATACGAAGCGGAGATATAAATTATAACATCAGCCTCGTCTTGGAACCGTACAGAAATAAGCGCAGCGGTCAACAGATGATTCGCTCCAACAAAAGCCACCTAAGCTTGGTTCATTCAATAGGAATCGGTCCGCCTCCACTGAATCTCAGACAACACATTTCTTAAGTCTTTTCATACACCACGGTGGACACAAACTGAATACACACGTTTTCTATAGATATTAAACAATATAATAGTCTACGCCAACGGAAAACGTTAAGAATATTTGTATCCCTCAGAATTGCCACGCAATTATACAGGCCAGTGTCCAGAGTGCCTTAAATTCAAAGAGTAGAGACGAACAAAACGGACGATTTTCTACATGTTTACTTTTGAACAATATGCGTAGGAGCTCTAATATTATTTGCCATTTATTGTCTTGCTATTTCTGCCCAGGAATAGTTAATGTTAACTGGGTTGCCGTAATTACATAAAAAGGTCAGGATTTTTAATAAATAATTGTAAAACTGAGAATTGAATTTGGTCAAATGAAACAAAACTTTTACTTTACTCACTCTTTTCGCTTTTTTGTACTACTGTTAAAAACTAAGAAATTACTCATTAATGTATCCACTACGCAGCTGTTGCTACTTTAAAAACATATAAAAATAGAACCTTATTTCAACTTAGGTATACCTTTCTTGCCACTTCGTTGCAAGTAATAAACAACGGTTAACAAAATATATATTTTATTAAGATTAATGTTCCAGGGCAGCATAGTCGTTTTACGACAAATCCCTTTAATAAATGATTTAAAAAAAGTAGCTGGATACGATGCATATATTTATCTAGAGCTTACAAGGAAAAGCAAAGGAGGCATCAAAGTAAATACACTAACTGAACGATTCCCAGCACAATGGCTGCCGGTACTACACGTCACTGGCCATCACGTTGAGCAGAAACATAAACATTTAAAAAATCATCCGCCGGGATAATACTATACAGAAATAATAAAGAACAAGTTCTACTACAATTTTATGACCAGGTGCTATATTATTTATGAAAGTTCGACTTAAAACACATGTTAGTACAATAACAAAGATTAATAATGGAACTTTAATCGTACTGTTTATCTACACTAATATAATAAAGAAGAAACTTTTGTTTGTTTGTTTGTAACGAATACGCTCAATAACTACAGCTCCGATTTTAAAAATTCTTTCACCTGTCGAAAGTTACATTATCAGCGAGCAACATGAATTACTTTTTATCCAGATATTCTCACGGGATGGGGACCTACGCAAATGAAACCAGAGTAAGTCGAGAAATTAAGTTTTACGCGTACGAAGTCACGAGCAACAGCTAGTTTGCAATAAAACCAAAAAGCAATGTCCTAGTTTAACGACTAGGAACGATGCAATGGATCGAATACTAGGCGGACAGCTATATCGGAAAATACAATCGAACATGAATATATTCCTGATTTACCTAATAACGATTGCGATAGGAATTTCAGAGCTCACGAAATCGTGTTCAGCTGTACTTTAACAACGAGAGGAACTATAGAATTCATGAACTACACGTATGGTATTACATATTACTTCATTTCTTTACACAGCTACATAAAATTGTTCTGTACTCTACTTTATTATTAACAACAAAAACCTTCAATTGAGGCACATTTTGGATTGAATTTCTTTATGCTGTCTCCTTATAAAAGTTTGACTTTTCTTTGCAAAGATTTTATTTGCAAAATGTTAGCTCAGGTGGTGAGATTTAGCGTCAGTGTCAGTGTTTACAGAGGGCATGTGTAGATCATATTTCTTCACGGCCAATGCATTATGCAACTAGTTTACTTAGGATCTGCGAAATGAGCGCCGATCCAGTATAATCTTTGAGTAAACATATCTTCCTAGCTCATTAGTTGAATTCTCGACTTTGATCGATGTAACGATTTTTTGTATTTATTTATATTCGAGTCTCTATTTATTTCTAAAAAGAAAAGAATTCATTTCATATGGTTTTAAACGGGTCTAGAAATCTACATGTACTATGAAGATTTCCTTGTACCTACTCGACCCATTAAAGTAGGATATTCATAATTATGAATAAATATGACATTTATTAAACTTCAATTGTTCCCTTACCGATAAAGAGAACATCTTGGTTCATAAGAACCTTGAGGTATGAAGTTTGTCAACATAAAAGATCTGCATTACACGGCCCACTTCTCGCAGCCGCCCACAGCCGAGCATCGGTACGCGATGACGCCGCTAAAGCGACACAAATAAAATAGTTTCCGATAAAAAATAATATTCATTCAACCCGTTTTCACGTCCACGGGCGACAACAGATCGAATTTGTATCATAAACATTCATACCCATCATGCTGCGTTTCGACGATATGACACGCCACATTTTCGAGCGATAGGGACATGATGCCCATATAAAATTTTATTAAAGAATATTATTATATGGGTTACATATTGGAAAATTCGAGCGTTAACGTTTTTTACAACTGACATTTTTGTAACAAAACGCAGGTGCACGGAAACAGTGAAGTAAACACTTTACTTTTCGATACCCATAATGGTATTCACGTTATGAGTATTAGGAACTCGACTTAAGAAAAGAAAAGGAAAACGTATATTGTTTACCGTTGGTTCAGAGCGCTAAATCAAATTTGCATGGCGTTATTTCGTGTTTCTAGAACACCAAGTAAATCAGTGTAGACCTATAATAAGACGCGATGAGCAATGTAAGTAGTGAACTGTAAGAAACCGGTTGTTAATTACTAAGCCTATAAGCTTTTTAACACGTAAAAACTGTTTACTTGATTATATTTAGTTTGAAAGAAAAAAAAATCCCCCAAGCATCTTAAGCACTTAAAATACCTACTGACATCTCATTGGTCGTAGAGGTTTTTTTTCTAATTAATGCAAACTTTACTATTTAACCTACTACAATACAACCAAATACATACAAATAAAAATATTAGTACTTAATACTATTTCAACTTATATTACACACCCACGAGTTTTACGACACAACTATGTAATAAAATAATTTAAACAGGTATAATTAATGTGATTTATCCCACTTAATTTCTTTCCTCAGCATCCAATACAACAGAATTACGAGTCCCCGATACTTTGATATAGCGAGTGATACCGGAATACCCGTCCAGAGTTGTCGGGGCATGTCGGCACGACTGCCGGCAGGTGCCGCCGGTCACGTGCGGCTGCGACCGATGGATGTAGAGCACTTTTGGTGTAGCAATCCAAAAATTGATACAAATATAATTGTAGTGTGTAAAAATAAACGCTTAAGTTGTATAATGTTTTATTATGCTGTTTTGCATTGATTTCCCCATCCCTGTTTTTGTAATGAGAATTGTATCTGTGTCACTGGAAGGAAGCTGGTACTTTAGCACAGGTTATCCTTTTAAGTATCAGCTGTACAATTAAATGTAA
>DWLO01001937.1:0-13613 GCA_018245335.1 Dalla quadristriga | reverse complement strand
TGTAGATTTACGCCCCAGGCCTCCTCAGTTGTGAGGAGAGACCCATGCCCTGCAGTGGGCCACTATAATGTTGGAGCCAATGAACTAACCAAGTAAGTAATGATGAATCCTTTATAAAAAAAAAATCCGACTTAGTTAAGTAGGAACTGTAATAATTGTATATTACATGTAATCCAATGCATTGCAATGTAACAGATAACAACCAAATAAGAAATTTAATAAATACAAACTAGTTGCACTAGTTGTTCGAAGCTAAAAAATGAATACTTCAAAATAATGTTCTAATTGTTTTAACATTTATTTATTTAAAGTTTACATCACTAACATTTAGTACAAAAGGCGGCCTTGCTCGAAGCATTATCTACCAGCCAACCTTAGGGTAGTGGGTTAGCAATGAAGGCAGTATTGAGAAAGAAAATATGTAATAATGGATAATTTTTATTATAATAGATAATATAGATATTGTAATATATACTAACAATACAATAAATGCTAAGTACACAAGTGTTTACACTTCAACAGGTTGTTCAAAAACTTGGTGGCTACAACAGAGTAACAAATCAAAATCAATGGAAAACAATTGCAGACAAGATGGGTTTCCATCCTGTAACAACTAGCATTACAAATCTTTGCAAACAGGCATACAAAAAGTAAGTATTATATCCTTTCTGATTTGAGGGTTTTTCCTAGTAGTTCACAATAGGATGGGCGATCCCAATACATTTCAGCAGACTAATATAGGTCGAACACGTGACCCTTTCTCAAAAATCTCTAAAAATCCTTTTCTTCATTATAGATTTTCTACATGCAAAATCTCAAGATGCCATCAGCTTCGTCTTTTATATATAAAGACGAGGCCTTTCCCATGGCTTCGCATACGAAAAGTTTCCTTATCTATCCCACAGGAGCCGTGCATTTTTCCGCGATAAAAAGTAGCCTATGTCAGTTTCTGGCCCTTAAACTATCTAAGAAAAAAACACTTCGATCCGTCGTCACGGCGTGGAATAAGAACAAACCAACAAACACTTTCACGTTTATAGTAAGGATTGTCGGATTTTGGTAAATAGATACTTAACATTGTGTGATCCAACACACGCAGGTTCCTGCACAGCTTCGAGGACTTCTATCGCAAGTTGGGCGTGACGCTGGTGGCGCACCCGCGCGGCGCGCGCACGCCGCCCGCCGGCCGCTCGCTCATCCGCGACCGCGACAAGCAGCTGCTCTCCGGCCAGCCCTCCACGCCGCCCTCCACCTCCACCTCCGGCTCTACATCCGGATCCCCTGCGCCTTCATCCTCTTCTTCTACTCTGGTGAGTTCTTTTTAATGTGATTAGAATGGCCAATAACTGGCATGCAGTCCCACCATCCACAGCTGCCCATCTGTGGACATCAATCAAGTTCTTTGTTTGTTGAATAGTAATTGGTGACGAATAAAATTAAAGTGTGCTTGTTCTGCCAATAAAACTGCTGTACAAATTTTTAAATAAACTTTTTACATAAAATAATAGGAATATTGGTTTTATTTTATTTTATTTATTCAAAGTAGTTACTGAAGTTACTGTTAGTGTGTTAGTCCTGCTAGTAAATATTAGTAATCATCCACTTAGTAATTGCATGTCTTATGCGAAGCTGGTCACCGATGCGCTGCTATCCCAGAGGACTGAGGTAGTCGCCTCTTGTGCGATTCAATTATATACTTTGATATTGCTGCTGAAATAGATTTCCATTATTTGAAAAATAGGCATACAAAAAGTTTGTTTTTTTACTGTAACACTCGTTTCCGGTTTGGTGATTTTTAGAGCTCGGAACTCGAAAGGTGCTGGAAGCGTATTATTTATGTCAAATTTTTGTCCGACTGCCTGCTTATAGCGCCTAAACCAAAATAAGATGAGGACTTTTTTAGCTTTGATTAACAAGGGATGGTTTTGAACATGGAGAATTCTCAATTAATGATCTGAATAGATAAAATAAAAAACCTTTTATACTACAGATTATCAGAAACGTGTGTTATTTCATATTTTTATATATTATTTTAGCGTGGCAGGGACAAGGACTCGGACAAGAGCGAGACAGATAAAAGCGAGAAGGATGAGAAAATTGAGAAGCAGAAAGAGAAAGATAGAGATAAAGAGAAACCTAGCGCGAGCGACGAGGACGACAGCGCCGACAACCAGCCGCTCATCGCCGCTGCGCCTAAACTGTAAGCTCATTGCTATTTCCCTCTTGTACGTTAGTGACGTTGTAACGTGGTAGAACCTGTATACGTTTCGCCCGGGGCCACACCCATTTCTGCCGTGAAATTATTGTTTTTCAGCAATTGTGTTTCTGTCGGAAAGTTATGAATTCATGTTGTCATTAACAGTCCTTTCTCCCATAGTCCTTATACTAACGAATACGGACCTGCTAACATTCCTATTAACATCACATACTAACTTTCCTATACGAGGTTTGTCACAGATGTCTTGGGCGGCAGCGGATGTGCGGAACTGCATGTTCGTTTGCTATGTTATTCAAGGGTACCTGGTTCTGTATAAATGTTAGTCGCCCAGGATGTCGAATACCTGATAAAGTTATATCAGCGGTATCCCGGGCGACTAAAATTTATAAAGAGCCAAGTACCCTTTTTATTTATTTTTGCTTTGTTATTATTCCTTACAACTGGCATGCAATTGAAAACACCATGGGCACAGATATAAAAATACCTAATGGAGTTTTTACAGTTTTACAAAGCTGTTTCTTGGTACCCAATTGTACTTATAAAACTGGAGATTAATTGTCATAATAAAATATAATATTCTATGAAACGTTAAGTGTCGCCGGCGTCGCTGTCGACTAACTCTTGATGTTTTTTTAAATTGACCAAATTCGCTTTAAGAAATTTAAAAATCGGCATTATTATCTCTATTACGGTTAGACTTTAAATTCATTTTGATTATGGTTTTATTCGTGCTTAGATTGGAAAAGGAGAAAGAAAAAGAGAAGGAAAAGGAGAAAGAAAAAGAGAAGGAAAAGGAGAAAGAAAAAGAGAAGGAAAAGGAGAAAGAAAAGGAGAAAGAAAAGGAGAAAGAAAAAGAGAAGGAAAAGGAAAGAGAAAAGGAAAAGGAGAAGGAGAAGGAAAAAGAGAAGGAAAAGGAAAAAGAAAAGGAAAGGGAAAAAGAGAAAGATAAAGAAAGGGAGCGGGAAAAAGAGAAAGAAAAACAAAAGGAAAAGGAGAAAGAAAAACAAAAAGAAAAGGATAAGGAGAAAGAAAAGGATAAAGAGAAAGAAAAGGAAAAAGAAAAAGTGAAGGAAAAAGATAAGGAAATAAGTTCTTCAGCCACTACAAGTGAGGAGAAGAGCATAAAGCCTCGGTCACAGTCTAAATCACGCAACCTCATTACACCTATTAGGACTGAGTCGCATGACAAGAGAACGCTTAAAAGAAGACCGCCTTCAGCTAAACGTAAGTTGTATTTGTATTTTAAAAAGCCACAATACAACACCGATATATTAAATATTAAATATAATAAACGATAACATAAAAATATATAATTCAGCAGCATTAAAATAATATTTTTACCTTTTTTATGCAATTAACATGTTTGACATTAAGAATTTTCTCATGTTCATAAAGTTTCATCAACCGTCATCTAAGTAAGAAATATAAAACTGAATGACTTGAAGTTTTGTAAATATAAATAAACTTATCAAACACTGTTGCTCTTTGAAGCTTTAAGCACCTAAAGCAGTCTGTACCGGTTGTTACCGTTAGCAGTCGCTAAGGTTTGTTCGAATTGTATTTCTGACAATCGAGATTTAGCAAAATTCAAATTCAAACCTTTTTATTTCATCATTAATACACATACACTTGAGTAACGTCAAAACAGAAAGAGAAAATAAGTACGTTGATTGATAACATGCAATTCATCAGTAATCTAAAAAGCACTAACCAATTACATGTTGACACATAATTTTGTCACAATAGACAATATCAATCTTAGCCACTAACCTATCTGCCAATCCGCACTACAGTACAGTACACTCTACGCCTCCGCAGTTGTAATTAGAAACCCGTGCCCTGCAGTGAGCCGCTAATGGCATAGCCCTTCGCAACACAAAGCGAGTAGTGATCGGTTAATCGGTCATACCACAAAGTTAAAGTTGCTTGCTTTATTGGTGAAGGGAAACCTCGTTAGTAAACCTGCATGCTTCAGAGATTTCCATAATGTTCTTGAAGACGCGTGCAGTGTCATGCAATCCACACAATGCCAGCGTAGGGGCCTATGCCCTTATAAAATTATAAGAAAATTATGAGAAAATTTCTCATTCTGAGAGGAAGCCCGTGGTCAGCTATGGACTGGTGGGTAGTTGATGGTTATATGACTCTCACTTGCAGCTAACGATCCTGCGAACACGAGTGCGTCCCGGGCGTCGCGCCGGCCGCACGTGTCCACCGACAGCGACAGCTCTGGCAGGGCGTCCAGGTATTTTTTATAACAATAGTTCAATTAAGTTAAAAAAAAGGGCTTCTTCTAAAATGGCAAATTCGTCCATTCGTCCTCGCGGACTTTGGCAATTGTAGCATTGAGCTTATTTCGACAAGCCGACTTTGGCGGTCGGCAGAGGGCCGCGTAATTTGGAACCATTGTTGTATACAGCGCTGTGGTGTGCTGTAGTGCGCGTGCTTTGTTCAACAAGGTTGCAAGATTCCTTCCGTTTTAAGAACTCGCGATTCACAATTTCTGTGCTTGTGTTGGTTTACATATAGATGCGGCCCTATGAATAAAATGCAGAGTCGTCGTAGCCAAAGCGCCAACTCGGCCAGCAGCGGCAACACCGTTGCCTCCAACAGCAGCAAGAGACCGCGTAAGCGCAAGAATACTGAGTGAGCATCATTTAAAATCCTCCGTAATATTTTCTTTTTTTTTGTAAGATTTATCAGGCCTATAACAAATAATATTGTAGCACCTTATTGGGAAGGAACTGACTCCTTTGACTCCAGGCCACAGTTCACGCTTTTCTAGGAGTCAGGGTTTTATAAAATGTTTGCAACAACAATGTTATGGTCAATAAATCATTTTTATTATTATTAATATTTTGGCACAAGCGTAAATGTTTTTCTTTGTTAAGGATGAATATTTTCAGATTTTGTACAATATTCCCGCTGAAATAATTGTTTAGTTTAACACAAATACTTAAATGATAACAACTTAATTTTACATTTGCTTTGATATACAAATTTTCATATTACAATATTATCAACCCTTTTTATTTTGCAGACCATCTACGAGTGATCCAACGCGCTCTGGAGGTGCAAACGTAAAAGCTCAAGTTGGTGATAAACTAAAAGTTTATTACGGACCTACGCAGTCTGAATCAAAAGTTTGTATAATTTGTAATGTTGACTTATTAGTTAAAAGGAAATGAGTCTTATATGTAAAATGTATTCTATACACAGGTCACATATGAAGCCAAGGTGATTGAGATATCTCCTGAAGGAACGCTTCGGGTTCATTATACAGGATGGAATACTCGTTATGATGAGTGGATAAAACCCCAACGAATCGCACTCAATGTAACTCAACATGAAGCACATAATAAAAAAGTACGTAGAAAAACCGAGCATGTATACCTACCATAAAATAAATAAAATCTATTTTCAAAATTAACACGTTCAAAACGATTTTCTTACAGAATACGAGTAACAGGCGCGTAAGAAGTAAACGCACAGAGGGTAAGCTTCTTTTATCACAGCAAAATTGCTTACTTAGGCACGAAGTGTTGTAAATGTTAGAGAAAAAACGAAACTTATAATGTAGCCTTGATTTTGGTAATATTAAATGCTAAAAACAAAAGTCAATTCATCAATCCAGTTACAACATTATTGTATTACTACTTATTAGTTGTAACATATTTTGTAACGATTCTTTTCTATTCTATTCATCATTTCTCCTGGAGTGACTTTATATAAACTAGATCATTATTTAAACTTCAGAATCATCACCACGATCCGACTCTGACAGCGATTCTAGCAGCTATGAAGAAGTTAAGAGATCTTTAAAGAAGAACGATGATAAATCTCTAAAAAGTAAGTAAACTATGAATCACATAATCCTTACATACTAACTAGTACTACCTATTTACTTACTAATATTATAAATGTGAAAGTGTGTTTGTTTGTTGCCCTTCATTCACCCTGCTGTAGAGCGTCGTATCGACGTGATATTTTGCATAGTAATAGTTTATGGGAAGGAAAGAGGCATAGGCTACTTTTGATGCCGGAAATATATACGTTTCCTGTGGGTTCGATTACTAAGCGCCAAACACAATATAATCCTAAAAATATTATTTGTTACAGCTCCTAGATCAAAGGATGCTAAATCGAGTGATAGTAGCAGCTCAAGCAAGCCACGCAAGAGACCTGTGAGAACCATTTCCACGCCTACAAACACTTCTCCAGCTAAGAAACCGCGCCCCAATCCTGGGAGTCTTCAGCATCCGGGTCGAGAGTTTGACTTGAATGAAATAAGATCGGAGTTAAAAGGATTGCACTGTGTTAAACTTGAACCGGACGAAAACGGAAAACAAGAAAACCCGCCGACAGATCCTACAGCACTGCCCGGCCAGTCGACGGCGCCTGCGTCGGAACTCACGCAGCAAACTCAACTAGAGAAACAAGCAGAAGACGTTTACGAGTTCAAGGAACCGGAGCCTTTTGAATTGGAACTTCACGACGAAAAGAAGAAAAGAACTCATCGCATTTTTGATGACATTTCTCCAAGCAAATATACGTCTACGCTTTCTAAGTCCTTAAGTGAAGAAATATCGGAAGATACTATAAGACCGCGCCCACTGTCCTTAAGATCACCATCTCTATCGCCTTTCAGAGATTTTGGTGCGTCGCGTGATCCCTCAGGAAGACAGAGTCCCGAAGACGACTCCAAAGATGGTATTTTTTCACTTGACGATGACTCTTTCCCCGGAGAAGGTAGTTCGGGACCTATATTTGAAGGTTTTACGCCTGCTAAAAACCAAGAAACTTACTCCAAAAAGAGCAAAGTTACTAAGTTGAGAAAATTGATTGACGACTCACCGGACAGTCCAGCAGACGATGAACAGTCTTCCGATGATGAAACAGAAGAATTAACGAAGGAGGAGGACAGTGACCTGAGTCCAATTGATTCAAAAATGGAAGCCGCAAAAACTCCAGAACCTCCGAAAGAAGAGCTCAAAGAGCCCGAACGGACGAAAGAAGTTAAAGAAGAAACTGCGCCGTTGAAAGAGGTGCCTGTTCTTGAAATTCCTGTACCTCCAAAATCACCGCCACCACCTAAGCTGCAATTACCTAGTACATCAATAATTGCTCCTATACCTAAGGAACAACCGCAATTAAAAATTGTAGAAAAAGCAGTAAGTGAAGAGAAATCTCTTCCAATTCCGGTTCCTCCAACTGATCCTCCTAAAGAACCTCCCAAAATTAGAATTGAAAAGTTAGATCCTGAGCCAGTTATTTCGCAATTGGAACCACCATCTAGTCCGCTCATCGATACTGAAGAAGATAAATCTGAGCCGGACAGTCCTGCCAGAATAGATGTTTTGCCGGAACCGCCACCCGGCTTCCTCCTGCAATCCGAAGGACCGAAGATAGCTGAAAAATTATTACAAGCTATCAACAGTGCCAAGCGACTGTCCATGTCGCCGCCGCCGGCCGAGGACCGCGCCGTTTCGCCCAAAAAAGAAGTTTTGAAACCGGTCGATGACAAATTGCCTCTAGGCAAATTCTCTCCCGAAATCAAAGGAACCGAAAAGCTGTCACCGGACACGAAGCCTATCGTGGCGAAGACCGATCTTTTGAAGCCGTTGACGAAAATCGAGCCCATGAAAAGGTTGAGCCCGGCAGAAATCGTGGATTCGATATTTGGGGAACCCTCGAATTTATCGGACCTCAAGAGTGATGTGCCCGACGTGAAGAAGATTAAGGCGAAGGAAGCCACTCCCGAGCTGGCGCCGAGGTTACAGAGCCCGCTAAATATTCTGGAACGACGCAAAAGTGTCGTGACTGACTTGACGTTGGTAGCGCCCGGCAAGAACAACAAAGTGTTGAGCGATACGATACAGAAGCTATCGAGCCAAATCAACCAGTCGGTGACGGCGGCCACCATACCCCTGCCGCATTTCCCTTCCGAGGATAGGAGCGAGTCAAGTGACTCTGATGACTCCGATAGAAGGTATGCTGGTTTTCAATGTAGTTTTATTCCATTCTGACTCAAGGTTTTAATTATTGAGTGCAGAAACTTTGTGGAATTTTGCAATTTTATAAAATTCATGTACACTGAAATTATTTGTAACTAGGGAGTGCTCGCGTCTTAGTCCGCGTGAAATTTTGAAATGCATATTAAATAAATATTATGAATAGGGTTATACAATAATAAACTCTAATAATAGAGATGTTATGATAAAATAAAGCATATATGGTAAGTTAAAATTTCGTCAAGATTCGTTCAGCGTTTTCTGAGTCAATTGGCGACAAAAATTCTAATAACGCTTGGATATGGTTAGATGTCATATGAACAGCAGATTCCATTTAATTATTGGCCGTAATTTTAATACCACAGATAGATAGTCAAATTGTACTTATTGGCAAGGTAACATGAGATTCTTCTTCTATTGTGTGCATCTATATATCGTTAAATGAATGCAGGTTAATTATCGACAAGCTGTCGGTGGACGAGTGGGCGAGCAGCGGCGGCAGCTCGGAGACGGCGGTGGCGCGCGCGCTGCACGCGGGCAAGTCGCCGGGCGAGTGGAGCGCGGGCGAGTCGCTGCTCATGCTGGAGGACGCCTGCAAGAACGAGCGCAAGCACAGTGAGTCCCGCTTTCCTGTAGCTTAACAGTTCGGAGACTGCAGTCGCGCGCGCATTGCTCGTTCATTTATGTATGTACGTATATTACAATATGTATGTATTTATATAGGGTATATATACCATATCATTCGGTATACCTAAGTATGTTTGATAATTAATATTTTTTTATGAATGAACTTATTTAGTTAAATTATTTGCTACATTAATTAATGACTTGTGATTATTGGACGTGAGCACTGGGGTCATATTGCTCTTATGTCTGCCCGTTTTCAACCCGTCGTCGGGATATTGTCTGCACATTTTAGGCGCAAGCGTCGTTGTAGCGGGTGGCATCCGACCGAGCGCGGTGGCGGGCGTGCAAAGCGCGAGCGCGCCAGCCGTGCCGAGCGTCGTGGGTGCCGCGGCGGGGCCGGGCGCGGCGGAGGACGACAGTAACCTGTCGCTGCTGCTGTGCGAAGAGACCATCCCCGGGTCGCCGGCGCCCGACGCGGAGCCCGCGCCGCCGCGCCAGCGCCTGCACCTGCCCTTCGCCTGCGCGCCGCCGCATCATCACTCGAAGGGTAAATAAAAAGCTGCCGCGATCAAAGTACGTTCGGACCATACGCACTCGTACGGATAAACTTTATACAAGTGTACACGGATAGCGGTCCACACATGCAAGCTTATTTGTATGAATCTGGTTATTTTTGAGTTTTAAAATTATATCTCACAGATTTGACGTTCAGTTTAGATTGCATTCTGGGTTTTTCATTACACTTAATTTAGATTTTATAAAATGATTCTAGAAGACTCGTTAACAGATGAGCGTCGTCTGAGCTCACTCTGATCGGAGTGCATCGTGTGAGTGCGAAAGCGTTGTACGAGTCAACTCGCACATTCTGCCTAACATTGTAATTTATATGAAATATATAATATATACATATAATATTTTTTAATATCTTTGTATGAAATTATCAAAGACTTCGAATAAAGGCTTCCCGCGAATAACACGCGTTTTATTGCAAGACATGCATCCTCTAAATATATATGCCTCACACATACATATTTTTGGGATGGATAATTTCATACAAAGACATAAAAATGTATTTCTTTTGTTTCCACTAGGTGAGGAGCGTCACAATTCGAGCGGCTTGCGCGACGGCGGCGCGGCCAACCCGCGGGAGGGCAGCGCGGCGGCGCGCGAGGCGGGCGCCGGCGCGGCGCGGCGCTCGCCCGAGGAGTGGCCGCGCCGCGCGCCGCTCGACAACACGCCGCCCACCACACCCGACAGCAGCCTCGACCTGTCGCCGCACCGGTATTCCATTTCAATTATCGCTTATTTTATAAACTAGGGAGAGCTTGCGTAAACGCTCGCGTGAATTCTTGAAATATAGAAAATTTAAAATAGTGAAAAGGGGTACAGACGCTAATTGCTATAACTAAAAACCGTTAGAGATAAGTCAAAGTATATACGATAAGTTTGTTTGTGTACCCTCTACAATCCCTGAACATTTTATCAATCCCTGAAAATTCATCCGTTCAGTTGTCTCGGAGCCTAGTCGCGACAATAAAAAAGCAAACGGGCAAAAATTTTAAAAACGGTGGGATACGTTTTATTGTCATATAAATAATAGGATATTCTATTTAATTTTTTTTTATTGAACTTAATTTTAATATCACAGACAGACACTCCAATTTTATTTTTTGGTAAGATTGCTTGTGCAGCATGATGTAGCGTTGGTCACCGCGGGTGACACACGGGCGACAGTGCTGTTTTCTCTAACCAAATTGGATTGCAGGGAGCGCCGGATATCGGAGCGCGACAGTCCATCGGAACGGAAAGACGACGAAGACGACGGCCGCGCGCACGATTCCCTTTCCCTTGACATTGATAAGCAGTATGGTAAGTTTGAACTTACCTGTCCAAATGCCACACAATAATTAAAAAGAAATAAAGAAGTATTGACTATTAGTACGCCTCTGCTCTTTTGCCACTTGATTTATATAAAATCGTACTTTCGTACAAAGAGTATATCATTATGATAACTGCGCTGTTAGTTTGATTGTTAGATTTGAGGGTTTTGTTAGTGGTCAAGTTTTTATTCGATTTTACCGATTAGCAGTAAAGCGCTAGGCATAATATAATTACGGATGGTGTATCTGAAATAAAGATATATAATTATTATAAGCTCGTTGTATTGTTCGACAAATTGTTTATTTTTGTTTAAATGTAAAATTAATAATAGTTTTTTTTTTTTATATATACTTTTAGTGTAAAATTTATTTTCTTAACATGATTATATATAATATCTATCTATGTATCAGATATCTACATATATATATATATAAATTTATTATTAAATAAATTTTACACTAAAAGTATTTATTAAAAATTTAAACACTAAAAAACAATTTTTCGAACAATGCAACGAGCTTATAATAATTATAAATCTTTATTTCAGATAGACCATGCGTAATTTTATATATATATTATATATATATATTTCCCTATCAAAATATATGAATTCGAATGTCAGTGTAAAAAATATTATGTCCCTGTTAATTTTCTAAATTACATGCTTGAAATGAGAACCCCTTTTTGTGTAAAGGACTCCTCCAGAGCTTTCCATTTATACGTTTTCTAAACATCAGCGACGTTCGACAGCAGGCTGCCGCTCGCGCAAGGCGTCGGAGAGCTCGGCGGCGGGGCGCGCGCGCGCGCGGCGCCGGCGCGACACGGCAGAGCAGGACTTCGCCCATGGACACCACTCCTCGCTCAAGTACAACTTCTATGTCGAGCTCGGTGAGATACTTTTTGTTTTTTTTCGGTACAAACATGCCAGAATTATATGGAAATACTGTTACTGCTTGCTAGGCTTCTCGTGCAGACAGATACTTTTGCAGTCTCAGTGTAACAGTGCAGTGCAAGTGCAAAATTCAAGGTATGTATTACGGGATTAAGTTACAGTAACAGTCCTAAGTCCCACCGTCTTTATATATTGGCCAATATTGAATAAAATAATATTATCTTTTAATTGTAAAGGCAACGCCGCGCTAATTTCACGTACGTTTATAAAGTAGCCCGCCGTTTTTGTATTTTACTGTGCGGTGTACGGATAAACAGTATGATGGTGGGTTACAGACCCGTCCTGGGACTGCCCGACGCGCATCAGCGTGCTGACGTCGCGGCTGGCGGAGTTGCGCAAGGCGTACCACTCAGTAAAGGCGGAGCTCGCGGCCATCGACCGGCGCCGCAAGAAGCTGCGCCGCAAGGAACGGGAAGGTATTCTGTACAATAATACATGTCCTGCCCGACAGAGGGAGCGCTCTTACTATGTCGAGACTACTCAAAACGACACGTTTAACTGTATCCACGATATAGTGTGAACGCGAACGGGCCCTGATACATGTGCGCCTGGCCGTAACCGCTGAAGCTAGAGGGCACGTAAAGCAGTCGGTTGTTATTGCAGTTATTAATCCCTATCAGAAGCCTTTGAGCAGCCTAAAATCTGCCTGCACTAAAGCAGGTTTCCTCAGTTATGAGAGACTAGTGCCCTGCATGACAGCTTATTTGTTGTAGCCATAGGACATGACGAGCAATTAAATAGATATGCGGTTAAATACTCTCCCCCAATAGAAAGTGGCTTCAATACTATTAAGCCCTGCCATGCAATTAATAATTTTATCGAATTAATTATTAACAGCGTTCGGCAAACTTATACTGGAGGCGACAATTTAAGACGAGGAGTAACAACAGAATCGCAGATCTCGGCTACGAATCAAAGTCCTATTCTAATTTGTTTACAGCATCAGCTGTAATCAGCTTAACACCAGATGGAATATACTTTTTTCTTACCTACCTTTCATACCCTAAGCTACTTGGATAGTCTTAAATCCTATCCGCATCTCAGTTTGCTACTTCAATTCAAATCCCATTGTTTTCGTTCTAGCTGTGAAGGCAGCAAAAGCGGCGTGCTCCTGATAACAAGTCTCAGCGTAGCGACTCAGAGCTCGCGCGCCTAGGACCTCTTACAGAGCCAGGTTTAACGGTCGATCGTTCAGGAAACGGGCTAAAACGTACACCTCTGAAAAGTACACGTATGATCACAACGTATATACGTAATATATGCTCAGATTAAAACAAATGGGTACAAATCGTACCGCACATACATCGCAACACAGAAAAACGGACTGGATGCAAATACACGTAAACGCACCCACACAATTACAATACTTGAATCATGTACAATGAATAACAAGCAACAGGTAAAGTGAGACGAACATAATATAAATTCCGCTTTATTATGGTATCGCGTCCAAACAAACATGCTTCATGAGCGACTAAATAAAACCTGTGACTCTGGTCATAGGTTTTGAGATCACGCGTTATAAGCAGATAACTTATGTACCTTTTTCGATTAATCTAAGTAGATATGGCTGAAATTTTCAGTTAATATTTGCATTTGTGTTAGTCCAGATTTTTTCAAACTACCGTCAAATGATTAGCTTTCGGTGTAGATAGAGCAAAGAGCTAACTTGTGTTTATTCGTTTTAGAATAGACAATAAATATATTCACTTTATGTCAACTGGGTTAGACTGTAGGATGTTGATGTTTTGCATACAACTTATTTGTAATGTAAACCCATTATAATAATAAGGATAATTAGGAAAAAACAAAAGAAAACAAAACATACCAACATAACACAATACATCTAACCAAATACTCAAAGATACAAACATTTGTTATACGTCGAACCTTACGAAAATTATTAATCACCCAATACATAAAT
>DWLO01001936.1:0-13616 GCA_018245335.1 Dalla quadristriga | reverse complement strand
TATTTTTGTATCTCGTTGACATATCAGGGGTCCCAGATGTAACTGGAGCCCGTAATTTGGAAGGCTTGCGTCGGGACACAGGTCCAACACGTAGAGGCCCCTTTGAGACACTGTAATGTTTATTAACATTCGTGTATTTATCATCTATTAACATTATCATTACATTATCATTACTTATTCATCAAATTATCATTATTATTACATTTATTAACATTATGGTATCCGCCAGGTGCACCATATTTGGTGCACCTGGCGGATACCGCCTTCGATCGACGATTACTTCAGACTAGACGACGGTTAAAGAACCAACCGTAAATCAAACTAGGTGTGTGTTGCTGGAAGCCCGTGTGTCCACAATCTAGCTCTTAATAGCTATTATAATAATAATTATTATATTCTTTATTGTAAAACCTTAAAACTAGGACTACAATGAGCGGACTTAATGCCTAAGGCATTCTCTACCAGCCAACCCTAGTGATGGTGAGAGGATGGTCTCACGGTTATGAATGCTCTCAGAATAAGCAAGCACACGTTTCGTTCGTCTTTCATTTCAGGACGTAGAACCATTGAAAATGTATGTACCTATTCATTCATAATAATAATTGTTGCGAAAAATTGCGTAGTTACGGCCCTCCAAATGTTACAATGTTCATTTGCGTTTTTATTTGAACAAGTAAAAACAAAGAAGTACCCACAAACGGATTACTAGGTTAACAAGAAACATACAGTAAGGATATCTTAAGTAGGTACAAAATCCAACATAAAAATATATTTTCCAGGATCAGTAGCTATATGCAAACGAAGTTATAATCTGAATAAAGTGTATGGATTACAGTGTATCCCCTCAAAACAGGGGTGGGTGTAAGCTTTTAAAAAAAAGAAGATGGAAGTACCTATCATAATAAAAGAATTCAAAATAAAAAGCCTAAAAACATATTCAACCCTGAATTTCTCGAATCTTCATCATTATAAAGAACAAACTGATTAATGAGTAATTCTTCACATTGTCTTTCCATCGTTACAGAAAAAGTAATATAACAGAACATTTTATGCAAACAATAATCAATCAAGAACATCAAACCTAATGATTGGAATTATACTTTCGAGGGAAGGAAAGGATCGTCAAGGAATATTCAAATTGGCATGTCCAACCCAGCTGCCTATAATGAAAGAGTCCAATTTGGTCGTGTCAACGAAGATGATTAAAAACGGTCTGTTTTCACAATGCCACCATTAATGGTACTGAAAAATGTCGCTTTTATAGGCGACGATACTTTAAAAAACATAATAAAAGCTCGTTTTTCCTGCGACCGAACCAAACAAATTAAAACTCCTTGGATACTAAACGATTACTTCAGACTAGACCAATCAACCAAGCCAACCAAAGAACCAAGCGTAGATCGAACTAGGTTTTGTGTTGCTTGAAATCCGTGTGTCCGCATTCTAGAGCTTAATAGCTAAATAAAATAAAACTCATGGTTGTTTAGAAGCAAACAATGACTCTGATCAAAATACAAATCTATCAAATTTACTATTAAGGTTACATTTTGATGAAAATGTTATAATGTATTTGATTGTTGCAGCTAACCTACTATTGATGATGTTAAACCCAAAACACTTTAAATATTATAAAATTTCTGCATTCTAACTATGTTATATCTACGTAAACAAATATATTTACTTAGATATAACATAACAAAGAAAATGTCTCTACGCCAAACCTTATGACTGAAACAATTAATTGCGTTCACCATTATACTCGTTGGTACACGAAACGGAGCGAAACGTAAAAACGGATCGTGTCGCCGTCGTGTCGTGGTTATAAAAAGCTTCGTAGTTCGCAACTAACCTCGATGATTGATGACTGCCGCACACAGTTTTTCCGTTCATCATAGTTAATTTAATTGGGGTGTCGTATGTGGTCAGTGCGATAAATTAAGGGAGGTGCGCCTTTTATTTACTGCTAATGCAAAATGGTGGTCGATTTGTTTTTCCCTAATGGACTTTTCAAATCAGATTTCACGTCGCAAACGTTCTAATCGACAGTTCATTCATTTGTTCATTTGTTCGTTTGAATAAAGATTTTGATGCGATAAACTCAGTGATAAAACTCGTTAGATATTTCAATAGTTTATTAGCGTTTTCTTTTACGAACTTTAAATTTAAATTTTTGCTAACAGCGGCTAATGTTTTTAACGGGTAACCCCTGGGTGGTAACACCTTCTTTAATCGATCTTTAAATCTGTAAAGATTTAAAGATACCTGAAAATAATGCAACTGTTTACCGGAAATAATATATTTACACTTTTAAACAGTGAACTGTTAACTATTGCTTATTCTTTGAGTATTGAATAGGATTCACAGAGTAGTTATGGTTTTAAAGTAAACAGATACTATAATAATAAACCTGATCAACCAATCAATCAATCCACTTAATTATTTTATTTCATTACGAGGTCACTACATACACTTGATAAACCTCAGAACATAAAGAGAAAAGGAATACATTGATAGATAACTAGCAATTCGTTACTATTGTAAAACTCACTGTCAAATTCCTTAATAAATTTAAGTACTGTTGCAACAATAAATAACTCCTTTAAGACGACCATCTAGTTCAAAGGTCCACGATAGTGACAGGTGTCTCTAACACAAATACTACAACAACTACTACCTTACAAACGTCTACACCTTGACAAGGACGATGACGTCTTTCGAAAATTTCGATCGCCTATAAATTTTACCATTAAAAAGGAATAAAATAAGAAAATAATCGCTAAAATTGAATTTTTGAACGATAAATATGCGAAAAAAAATTATTTAAACCAAATTTATACTACACGCATATACGCTATTAGATTTAAAACAAACCGGTTTACCTGTTCCGTTTCATTATATACGAGTACAAAACTAATGAGTAATTCAAAAGCCACAATTTAGAATAATTCAGCATCACGCATGTCTAAATAGGCATCCTTTGTGTATATCATGGCCGTTACTCTACCTAATGAAGACGAGCTCGTTCAAGGTGCCTTTGTCTTGAAGGGAGCCTGAGTTTTAGAGCTCATTAAATTAAGGGCCGGATTTACAGTCGTTAAAGCTGTGTAGAATTTGTCGGCGTCTTCATTATCAACTTGTGCTCTTCATAAAATAACTAGTGAGCCAAACGTAACTTACTCCAAATTTATTTTGATAGAGTTGAAATGTATCTTAACATTTTATCTTAAATAATTAGTGAAGCGTTCACGGTCGCGAGTGTCAATCGTAACTGATTGAAGTGTTAAGCTGCGCCGGTCTCGGCCGGCAGTTAGATGGGTGACCGCTAGTGAAAACATTTCTAGAACGCTAAACCGTCGCTAACGGCTGTTATCCTTAGATAACAGTCGTCAAGCCTTGTCAGATGCCTTGGAGCGGCCTGAAAAACTTTCGTCACTCGGGTTGGCCACTAACCTTTCCAACTACCCGCATTGGAGTAGCGTAGTGGAGTACACTCCAGCACTCCAAAAACGGGTTGCAGCTAAATAATTAATAATTACTTTACCTAAACAAAATTAAATCAAAACCCGAGTTATTAAGCTAATATAAATATTTTGTTTTAGTGCGTAAAGATGTACCAAGGCCTTTACGCTGTCTAAAGTCAAGCCTGTTCAACGCTTTTGTATTCAAATAAGCCTTAGTTTTAAAGCTCATTAAATCAAATGCCGTGCTCGCAGTCCTCATAAAGCTGCGTAGGATTTGTAGGCATCTTCATTGTTAACTCGTGCTCTACATAAAATAACTAATTAGCCTAAGCCAACTTGAGCTTAGTTTAGCAAAATGATTATTTTAAATTTATTCCGAATTTGTTATCCTACCCTCCTACTAATATTATAAAATGTGAAATTTTGTGGAAGATCAATATTTTTTGTTAGTCAATTATGCAAAAACAACTGGATTGGATTACTACACTATTGGATTCTCATGAATTTCGTCGAATGAACATTTTTGCAAAAGAGACAGGCAGACAAATATTATATAATATTATATTTATGATGTATATTATATTTTAGTCTAGTGCAGGTTCTCGTTTGGTCGAATTCCAATTTAACGACATGGTCTGCACTGAAAATCAGAGTAGAAAATCAGTATAGACCATTGAGTGTCGACCATTTTACTGTGGTCACTGCAACATAGATAACTGTTAAGATTCAACTAATAAAGTAATGTACAACCTGTAGAATGTAGTCAGTAAGTATAAATAGTTATCTTTTTTGCAGTTTCACATTCAAATATAGTTTTATTTCTTTCTTTATTTAGTGACTGGTCCTAAACTTACCGATTTCGAGCATAATATTATGCCCTCACTTGGGCTTGAAGGACTTACCTGGAAATAAAAACAATTCATTTAGTTATTAAATACATAATATTAGTTGTGTACCGAGAATTTATGATCAAATGATAAATGATACATAAATGGTCGAAACAAAAATGTATTACACAAAGTAAACTTGGTGTGCTGTATTCCGAAGCTCCGGATGACCACCTAGCTCGAAATATATTGACTAACATTATTACAACTAACTAACAGGGAACTAAGTTCTAAATAACATCATAATAAACGATTTCAATTTATGCCTGTTTTGGGGCGAAACACGTGTTGGTATTTTGGTGTATAGTTGCATTGTTGCATGTGAATATTGTGCATGTTATCCTATGTGAGAGGGAGGGAAGTGGATATGCATGAAAGTATACACCATCAGACGTTTTGCTCGCGGATAGTTGCAAAGTAGATTAAACGTAGCTTTATAACAATGGATTTCCGCAAAACAACGTCTAATACAATTAATGAATACGATTTCAATCATAAAAAATTCGTACAAAAAATTAATTTGTGAAAAGGAGTTGGTATAACTAATTTTATTCCAACAACATTTCTCACGTATAACCAACCTTGAACATGACTATTGTACTCTCATAAAATGTGTTGTGCCGGTACTTAATAAATGGGTAAATAGCAGGAAATTACGATGATGGTAAATTATATGTTTTCCGATAGCAGAGACAGCCTTATTTTCCTTTCAAAGGCTGTATGCGTGGGTGCAGAGAAATGCAATCACATCGGCTTTGACTCTGTATCGCTGCACTCCATAACGAGTGAACGGTGCAGAGTGGTTCTCGGAATAACATTTGCTTAGCTGAGACCAGAAATCCTATCTTACGAAATCGTCAAGGTACTAAATAATAAATGTGTAAATTGCTATTATTATTAACTCTTCATCGCACACCATAAAACCTACAATGGATTACAAAAAAAATACTTAAATTCTAAGGTAAAAGGGCGGTCTTATCGAAGTTAAGGTCGAAAGATAGTGAGATTATTTGATTGAACCGCTCACTAGTTCTACTTGTTCTTATAAATATATGGACTTTTAATGACCTACATAAGAATCCTGATCCTCGAAAAAAGAAAACTAGCCTTAAATCCCAAATTCATCGTGAATAATAGAATTGATTTACTTTTACCGTTACGTCCGATTGTAAAACCACTAGGATTTTCGTAGACGATGAAGCAAAGACGTTATGATCTCACATCTAACAGACTGCTTTATACTTACGTGGTTCAGATTGTAATATAATCTCCTTAGGTTTTTCAAAGACTTCGCAATATAAAGCAAAAATAACCTCAAAGACTTGCCGCTTTCACAAATGGCTAAGCTTACTTCAATGTAATATATTATTTATATGGAGGTTACACTTAATGCTTTTAACACTACTTGTGTTACGTTGTAGCGATATAATATATAGACATATGTATTAATCACAGTGAGTTACGCGAGATTACGTGTGAAAAGATAAGAATAATAAATAAAGGTGAGGGGAGGAGAATTATTTCTTATCTTGGTTTTAGATATTTCGTGAATGCGAGGGGAAACGGTTCTTTATGATAGTAATTCTCTTTGTTCAAAAGTCGTTTTCGAAAGTTTCATGACCCATGTGAGTAAGAACTCAACTTTGTGGGAAAACCTGAGTACCACCTATGATTAATGAAAACATTGAGCTTCCTATGTATCTTTTGAAGTACTGAAAAATAGAACAAGGTCTTCAATAGCCACTTATCAATTAAAGAAGCACAAATCTCCATTAATACAGCTGAAAATCACAGCATTCTGAAAACACGTGACCAGACGATATATGCATGTAATTTAAATTTGATTCACATTTTTTTAAATATTTCCGTTTATACATTCTACAATAGAGTGTTTGCCATAATTTCTATTACACGAAATTTAGGCCCACGTATTGGACCGAAACTAGTCGGGCGATCCCGATAAATCAACGTGATTATAACCGCGTACCCACTTAAAGTTAATAGAAAATAGTTATGTAGCCATAAATTGAAAGTTTTGTAGCTATAAACTTATAGCATTGTTGTACAGAAAAAATAACTAAGTGCTAGCGACGTGTCGCACCAAGACCGAGCTAAACGATAAAAGGGGCCGCACTGAAATCAGCAAGCGTGGCTTGAACGTGGTTTGTTGGCTCTTTCATACGGTTAGGTGCCGCAACGCCTTGTGACGTGTATTTTTTTATTTTTCATCTTTTTCTGTGTTATTTTCTGTATGTTGTATTATTGTAGTACCTATATAACCTAACTTTTGGAATAAATATTCATTTATTCATAATACGGACACTCACGCATCCTTTTGAAGTAAAACATAAAATTTGCTGTGCCGATGCCAAATTCACCAAATAATTTTAGATGGCACTAGAATATGATCCTAAAATTTATTGTGCCGATGCCAAATTCACCAAACAATTTTAGATCACACTAGAAATTATCCTTTTGAAGTAAAACATAAAATTTGTTGTGCCGATGCCAAATTCACCAAATAATTTTAGATGGCACTAGAAGATGACGTCGTTCCACTGTGCTATAAGCGGTAACAACACGTATAAAGTATCTAGTTAGCATCCCAAATTCAAAGCACTTAAATGAAGAATACCAAATGCATTTTCCGAAGCTCATTACATTCAGAGAACGTTATTTATGAATCGATTCTTTATCGCAGATTCACCGTTTCATATTCAAATGCGCCCCTAGACTATTCGTACAGTTGACATTCAAAATAATACATTGTACGTATAGCAAACCTTATGAATTTTAAAGTATCTTCGTAGACTGGTTTCCTACCTGGTTTTTAGGTCAGCAATTGACCGCTGACCAAGTGGTTGGTCACACACCAACTTCACACACCTTTGTGAACAAAAATCACGGGTGCCTATATCGATGTGTGCACGCGCTTGAAGTAAAACTTTTCCGAAAAAAAACAGTAATCGTAATTGATTGTGAATGTTAAGCCTTACCGGTTCCGGCTGGCAAGTGGATGGGTGACTGTAATTATTTTGGTGAACAATCAAGTAAGAAAGCAAGTATATGGTGTTCATTCTTGTATCCTGAGACCGAAGAGCTGGCAGCTTATTTGCCTCAAAAATTATCCTTGCTATTAAGCGGGGCAATGCTGCCAGTGTTCTAGGCACCACAGGTTCTGGTTCTGGTTCTGGTTTTTTGGATGATATATATAATTTGTAAATATTACTTCTTGATTTTAATATTTTTTAATTGACTGTTTAAATGTTGGTTTGTTCTTAATATAGCCAATAATAAAAAAAAACAATAACGTGTTTAGAATAAATAAATTAAAAAACAACGTACACACACGCATACACACACACATACATACACGCACACACACGCACACTAAATACACTACACATCCATAGGTTCTGGTGTTTTGGATGATATATATAATTTGTAAATATTACTTTTGTATTTTTTAATTTTTCAATTGACTGTTTAAATGTTGGTTTGTTCTTAATGTACTCAATAATAAAAAAGCAATAAAGTGTTTAGAATAAATAAATTAAAAAACAACTAACACACACTCATGCACACACACAGGCATACACGCACACTATACACATAACACACTCACACGCACACTATACACACTACGCATCCATACCAACTCTCTAGTATATATAGCAACTGGCACTGGATTTATATCTCTGGATATTTTTACTATTGATTTTTATTGTTATCACGTAGAATTCTGACTTTGCAACCTACCGATCTGCAAATGTTTTTATAATATCCTACCCTAAAACTACAAGGCCTTAAAACTGTATCAAATACCTCAACCCTCTAAAATATATCCCACTTGCAATTTTCAATGAACATAATAAATATTCAATTTGGCTTAAGCAGCATAAGATTTGATTGTATAATGCTGTGGATATAAGTTTGAATAAATAATATAATTAAATAGCCAAGTTAACCAACCAACCTTTATTTAAGACACGGTATTTAGGAAAAACGCTCCGGGCGTGTTTTTTAGCGTTATCACTGTTTAGTAGCGAGCGAAATCTCGCTATAAAAGCACAAAAGTTTCTGTTATGTTCTGGAGACTCGAGTTTAACTAAGGTTTAAGTTTCGGTGTTAAAAATACGAGGTTGCTTTCTCTTGCACTGTTAGGTGTTTACTTTGTGTTTCTTTGCACGGCGAGGCAATTTTACAGTTCTCCGGATTAGTTCGTTTGTGTGCATGAGGATTTTAAGTTTGTTCTGCTCAGTTTCGAATAATTCTTCGAGTTTAATCTCCGGTTTTGGTCAAAATGTTACGCATGTTTTTAGTCTTGTTAAGTTAGATTGTAGATTTGCTAATTAAATGAAGCTTAAAATTGGCAAGTTTTTGCAGTCGGATGAGGATTTTAAGACACAGGTTATAACCCGGTCTCTCCCCCTAGAGGTCGGGTATATTTTGAAGATTTCCCCCCGTTTAAAAAAAAAAGGTGGTGGCACCTGTATACGGTTCGCCCAGGGCGGTACCACCGCCACACCCATTTCTGCCGGGAAATTATTGTTGTTCACCAATTGTGTGTCGGTTGGAAAGGTATGGAGTTACATAAACGCGCCTTATAATATTACAATCTAGCCATTTATTATAAAAAGGCTAATATGTTATTTAACTTTCACTTAAACTGCTACTTAATTTAAATTTGTAAGTTATTTATATGAAGTGCATTTCTGCTTTATACAACAACAAAAAATAGCAGTGATATCGAAGCATATTTTTCGAAAGTCTACCCAGACCTTTGCAATCATTGTTCATATTACATTGTTCAAGTGAGAGCAATGTAAAGGGCGATAGTCCTCTTAATTCAGACCTGTTCTTTCTTTGCTATAAAGCCACTGAATCAGGTGGAAATCTGTCACGCTTCTTCAAGGAGAGTCGGCCAAAGCATTGACGCGTTATTCAATTTACATGCAAATCGGGGGAGAAGGCACCCTGATGTATCGCGTCAGGACGTGTCCTGCGCTTTATATGAGGCGCAGGAAATAAGCGACAGTAGACAAAGGCTCAGGAGAGGCAAGTTCGCGTATTGAATTTATAGAAAAACAAAGTGTATTATTTCACTCCTCACCATGTGGTTGTCTGGAGGTTACATGCATGAAAGTATATAGTATCATACGTAACGGACTGTTGCAAAGTAGATTAATCGTAGCTTTATAACAATGGATTTCCGCAAAGCAACGCCTAATACAATTAATTACGTCATAAAAATTATCTGCTCTCCAATTTTCATGATATGAATTCGTTGATAGGTCAGGCGGTCGGTTAGGAAATGGTTTTTATTATAATTAATTAGATGATTCCACGGCACAAATTACGGACGAACTAGATTGAAATTAGTGTTATACTGCGCTGTCGTGGCTTGGCACGTGGTGGTTTTGCATCCAATTTGTTCAGGTGAATTGACGTAAGATTAAACAAATTTGAAGACTTCCAATTGATTATTCGCAGCTGTTCAACCTCTGTTGAACTTTATGCCTGATTGCCACTTCAACACTGTAAAAAAAATTGGTATCTCGAATCTCATTCCATTCTCGACGAGACAGGCTTCGTTCATCCTTTAATTATCGCTTCCGCCCGTTATTGTATAATTGTTACATTCTCACCTTGCGCAGGTATTGTTGTTTTTTGTTGGTCGCTAATAAAAAATTGCAAGACAATCGTCCGATTCGCACCTACACAACAGCAACTATCTATAGTACTTCACATTGTTTATGGTTGGTTAATTGATCTATTTTTAACTTACTATCCATTCGTTTGATTTGTATTCTACGTGAAAGAAAGAAAAATGTAAACGAGTGAAATACGATTACTTATATACTGATGTTATTCATGTTACATCGCAAAATCTCGTCAAATCAGTTTATTATTTATCAGTACTTATTTAATTATTAAGGTAGATACATAATCAGTATTGATATACCTACCTATTGCACATGAAATTCTTTCTTGCGAATTTTTATTGTGTAAATATCGTTGTTTTAAAATTGAATTAATTAAAATTAGATCGTGTTCGTCCTGCTCACAACCCATTTATTTGTACAACTCACATCACTAACTGAACACTTACACATAAATTAATTTCACCGTCACCGCCACAATTTTGCTTTAACGCGGGAAAAGGGGAATAATCCTAATATTCCTCTAATTACATGTGTCATATATAGTACCTGAACTATTTTTATTTCTTCAAGTAGGGGATTCAGGTTATTGACTGACATGATTTCTGAGAATCAGGGTAAACCCGAATCGAAAGAGACAAAAAATGTCGGCGTCCGATTCGCTTAGTTTTTGCCGAGGATAATTAGGCATTAACTTGTGTTTCGATGTTTTTGCTGTTTTGCGAATGCGATGGTTCTAGAACTTCTCAAAATTATGTGAATTTTACTGTAGTAAGCGGAAATTGCAACACCTCTGAAACTTCAAACTTATAATTTTAATTAAATAGTGGTATTTTTGTAATAAATAGCAGTGGTACCGCCTTGGGCGAACTGTGTATAATAATATAATAAGTTTTTTATTTCAGACATAGTTGGTATAGATTCTACCGCCAGGCAAATATAATAAAACGTGTGCGTATCTACTGATACACGCGCGTGTCCCAGGCGCAAGAGTTAATCTTTTATGGTATAGGTTGTAAATAAAAATGTAATAATGTGGGATCTCTAGAAGAATATCAGAACGATGGCGAATAAATGTTAGTAGGACTTTCCGAATGAATGAGCTGAACGGTGAATGGACGAATGTTTTATGCAAATGACAGCTATAGATTATAAATATGTAAATCTTTTTTTGTGCACCTTACCTTATTCGTAGCTGTATTCTTTAACTCCTCTCATGTGGTTGCCTGGAAGAAATCGGTGCTTAGCCATAAGTCCGTCCTAGTACCATAACATTTAAGTATTTTTTTAATAATCCATTGTCCATCCATTCACTTGAATGGTGAACAATAAAGATAAAAATAATAATAATAACTGCCAGCCATTTGGTCTCCCTCCGCCATTGCTGCGCTCCTGCTTCCACGACATCGATCGCCCGATCTGTCGTGATTAAATAAAAAACAGCTGATGCATACTCATAATTGTCGATGACGTCACTTACGTGACCACCGTTTCCGTAACGCGCCTTAGAAAATATTCCCCATTACTGTATGTAAAAAAGTTTTACTTCATAAAATAATATCATTAACGCCATGACCAACAAGACATCACTATCTAATCAGTTGTTAGAAACAGTAGCAGTAAATTAGTTGTCCTACCAATTTATAATCACAAAATATATGATTATGGGTCGTTTGTAAGTATATTTCAGGTTCTTTGTTAAGTAAGTAGTACCTACTTAGACCGGTGTGCACGGCGTCAGCCATCCGTTACATGAACGACTCGGCTCCGTTCCGTGGAAAACACGTTGATAATACATTCAGTCTTGCATTTATTCAAATGATATCAAGTTTCAAGACATTTAGGTAGTCCAGAAAATCGCATACTTGTAGCAAGTTATAGTACAAACTATTGATTCGTTTGTAGAAATAGCAAGTTATAATACAAACGATTGTTTCGCTTGTAAAATATTAATGAAGATTAATATTGTGGTATTAGTACTTGCACTTTAGTGCACGAATTGTAGCCAAGTTCACGGACACTAAACAAATATTTAAACAATTGTATTGACGTGAAATATAAAGCGTAATAATTCACGCAACGTCAAAATAATCGTGCTATGGTGTCGTGATTTTAGTATTAGAACTAGACTCATTGGTATTATGTAAATAGTAAAGACGATCTTATATTTATAACAAGTGATCAATATAAGAACTAGTTTGTTTTCCTATGTTATGCGTTATGCTGGGCATGACCTACGCTATGGCCTGACTTTTTTTTTATATATTGAACTGAGTATAACAATTACTAATATAAAATTAATTTGCTTTGTACAATCGAAGCTTTGCGAAAGCTATCTTTTAAATGTACCTCTCACTATCATAGACCTACCACTACACTGTCATTCTGTCATACTTCTACCAATCAGTACCGAAAAATAATGTTAATATTGTCAGCTGACAGTTCTTCATATAATTGTTTACGTTACTGACAAATAAACTATAGGAATAAGTTTCGATTGTAGTTCTAGCTTTGCGTTGCCCTAGACAAGAGAGCAAGCGTGTGGAGCAGTGATTGGCGAGTGTGTGACACCGCGATTAGCCTGATCCGCAACTATAAACGAGTTGTTATTTATTGTACAATTTACCACTTTATCACAGCGAGCCGGGCCAAGAAAAACGGGTCGGGAACACTGTCACTCTCTGTATGAACATTGCGCGGGTCGCACGTGGCAATAACAGTGTATGTTATAATCATTTTTATTACAATAACATTTTTGCTGTTAAAATTAAACCCGACTAATCAGCTATTAATAGGCACGCGGGCGGTTCGTAGCACATAGCGTAGCGCGCTCTACGACAGTTGCGTGCGGTCTTCGAGAGTGCGTTCAGTTTTTTCTTTAATTTCAGTGTCGAAACGAACTTTTGTGAAATCGAAAATGGCCACAACAAATGTTAAAAGTAAGTTCTTTTTTCTATTTATATTATTGTCATTTTTTTAAATAAAGGACTTCCTTATTTAAATATTCTACAACATTGTCTCGCAAACCAATAACCTTTTTCTACCTAACATTGTTTTCTGAACATAAATTATCGTCAAATAACTCAAGTAATTCTTATCAATATTTAGTATGCATGTTGAGACAAAAGGGTATGTAGATGTGTCTATATTGTTTGAAAAAGAATAGTTCTATAAAATTGAATGTCAATATTATGATTGCGGACCTTAAGCACAATTACTAAAGAAATTAAATTAACATATTCTTACAGCTCTTCTTGAACTTACTTCATAAACGGACTTATAATGCTCGTTTAAGAATCTTATAAAATAGTTTCGTATTGTTGCGGTTAATAATTTTATAAAAAATTGTTGCATATTGTGTCGTTTAATTTTTTTATAATTTAGTTGCATACTGTTGCGTTTAATAATTTTATAAAATAGTTGAATACGGTTGCGTTTAATAATTTTATAAAATTTTTGCATATTGTTGCGTTTAATAATTTTATAAAATTGTTGCATACTGTTGCGTTTAATAATTTTATAAAATTGTTGCATACTGATGCGTTTAATAATTTTATTAATAGTAGTTATATTCGTGCATGAAAATTTACATTCATTTGTACCTA
>DWLO01001935.1:0-13619 GCA_018245335.1 Dalla quadristriga | reverse complement strand
TTATGTATGAATGTATTTTATAGAGGTTTTATTACGCGTTCGTTTTTCTATACTTTTACACCTTTGACAGATGTCTTGTCCGATATTAAATATGCTAATAGATCCACGTATTTTATGAAGTAATTGCCCAAAAAGGCAAATACTTCTCAGAAGTGTTTAAAGTATTATTTTTGTCTTTCCAGGTTTTGCGAAGCACCGCGGTCGATAGCGCCGCACGAATGGCCGGATGACATCACCAAATGGCCGATCTGCCGTAAGTCGGTGCTCGACGGCTCGGCTGCGGTGGGTCGCGCCGGCCACGCGGCCGAGCACATGGCCTGCGAGGTCATCGGCCATCCGTGCTGCATAGGAGTCCACGGCCAGTGCGTCATCACGACGAGGGAACATTGTGACTTCATCAAGGGCTACTTTCACGAAGAAGCGTCGTTGTGTTCACAGGTAATAAATATGCTATTTGTTTTTGAAGATATAATATAGCGAATTTATTAGTCATCATGTCGAATTGATTTGCGGCTGTTCTGTTCCTGTGTCCTGATCTGATGCTCGGTGTGCTGAAATATCTAAATGTGAATTTCTGTTGATTTCCAGGTTTCCTGTCTGGATGACGTATGCGGTATGTTGCCGTTTATGAGACGACGGCGTCCCGACCAGTTATATCGAGCTTGGACGTCATTATTCGTACACGCGGGGTTGCTGCATCTAGCGGCAACGCTGGCGCTCCAGTGGCTCTTCATGAGGGACCTAGAGAAGATGGTGGGGCCCGTTAGACTAGCAGTGATATACCTGGGAAGCGGTGTGGCGGGAAACATGGCATCGGCTATTTTCGAACCTTATAGAGCAGAGGTAATCTTACAGCCATTGTAATTGCAATTGGTACGTGAAGTAGTTCACGAGTTATTGCTTGAAGATATGATTGTAGGCGAAGTTGAAAATCTAAACTTTGTGATCTTTTAAATTCTCCACTATTTGTATTTATTGGGAATTTTATCAATTTCAGGTGGGTCCAGCGGGATCACACTTTGGTCTACTAGCCAGTTTGATAGTAGAAGTCATAGGAGCATGGCCGCTTCTGAGGCATCCACAACGCGCGCTCTTCAAACTGGTTGGAATAGCTTTTGCCCTATTTTTCTTGGGCCTGTTGCCGTGGATTGACAATTTCGCGCACGTGTTCGGTTTTGTTTTCGGTTTTCTCCTATCGTACGCGCTGCTGCCGTTTATAACATTCGGACCGTACGACAGGCGGCGAAAAATTGTATTAGTGTGGGTGTGTTTGGTGTCGGCTGGAGGGATGTTATGTGCGTTGATAGCGTTGTTTTACGCGGCGCCAGCGTATGAGTGTGCAGCGTGTGCGTACTTCACGTGTTTGCCGTTCGCGCCGGACATGTGTGCGTCCCAGGATGTCCGCGTGAGGCAGCTGGATGGAGTATGACGGCGCGCGGCCAGGGCGTCTCCGCCGCTGCCGCCCCTCTGCCCCGCGCGCCCCGCGCCCGCCTCAGCCCGCCGCCGTGCCGCAACCGCCTAGACAACCGACGCGAACTTCGTGACCTTAGCCTACGCGGTACCAATACTTCTGCCGAAGGATTGGCCGTCGCCTGTTCTAATTTTAAATATCGGTTTGCTTATATTAAAAAGACTTTTAGGTGGATTAAGTTTGAAGATGTGAAATGTGCTTTTTGCCGATCGATCACTGCCGTTGCAATAATGAACGTTGTATTTTATATACCTAGTCTTAAATACGCATGATTGCGGTATTTCAGCAGCGTTATTGGTACCGTCGTGTATTGTCTTATTATCAAAGTTTGTCACATTGACGGTCAGTTTATTCTTCATCTATCGAGTATAATCAGTCGTTATACTGAATGTATAATTTAAAAGTCCTTGGTTCTCTGTTGCAATTAAATAATGTGGCTGTGAAAATTAAGCATGAAAATATTTTGCATAAAAGTATTTACTTAATCAAAATTTATGGCCAAACAAGTAGTCCAGAAAGAAATAGTGTCGCAATAAATAAATCCTATGGATGTTGCGGAATGGCACAAATTCCATGGATAAATAATGAAATTGTAAAAAATAATTGTAACAAAGTTTTAGTGTAAAGTTGTACATAGTTCTGTAAATGAGAGGTGGAGGAGAAACTAATCGTTATAGTGACCGCAGTGTTTGGACTTGCCACCATAGCCGCAGGTTCTGTTTTGCGAAACGATACACGATAGTCAGTATAGATTACTGCATCCCTGCCGTATGGTGTGTGGTGATGGCAGAACAGAATACAGTTTTCACCACCTCTCCTCCTCCCGCGAGTGTCCTCTGTGCAGCAACTACCATCTAATGCAATCGCCAACCCGCCTGCCCAGTGTGGCGATTATAGGAAAATTCTCCTATTTTTGAGGAGAGCCTGAGAGTTCAGCAGTCGTCTATTATAGGCTGTGGATGATGATGACGCTACGTAAGTAAGAGTAGCGACTACATAGAACTGAAAACTGTACTATTTGTAGTTACGTACCAAGTTGTATAAAAATAGAACTCCGCTGGATACAGCCCACATTACAGTCTTCCATCTAAGCCCATTATTAAGCCAGTTTTTAGTTCTATTTAGTTACCGCTTAAGGCGCTGTTCTTGTAATCCATACTCACTATCCTGTACATATTGTAATGGTTTTTAAAACTCGTAATGAATGTACTGTAAACCTACAGTATTGTGCCACTGCTAAAAGTACTGTTGCTGAAAAATCGGTCGGAGATCTCAAATTACTCATATTCTAGATTTGTTAAACTATTACTTACCTAAACTGTAGTAATAGGATAGCATCGATAGCATTGCCTAACATTCTACTACAGATAGTATGTATCTAAAATTTGGACGACAGCGTTGTGTGTTTTAAATAAAATATTACTTGCTTACAGCGAAGGAAAAATCGTGAGAAAACCTGTATAATGTTTTCAAAGGCGTGTGAAGTCCACCAACCCGCAATCTGCCAGCGTGGTGTACTATGACCTGATTCTGAAAGGAGAACCGTGTTCCAGTCGATATCGATAATATATCACAATACATTCTTACAATAGTCTAGTGAGGAAAACTGCTATCGTAAATATGAGATGTGAGCTATAAACGCAAATCGATTTTTCTGTAACACTAATTTGAAGCGAAGACGATCGCTATGTTAATTATGATCGGAGTGAATCGTCCTTTGAAGTAAGGGCAGATTGACTAAAACAAAACAGTTATTGTGCATACATTTTGTTAATATGCTTTTACGTAATGAAAGAAAGAGTGTCATGTTTTGTCATTGCGCAAAATTTTCGGATTAACATTAAAGGGTGACATTAACATTTGTGAAGCTCTAAATTTGGTCCCCTTTAATTCGCCCTACATGCCTAAAATCGGTTGTCCACCGCATCGTCACCGATAAACAAGATTATTTCGAACCGTGTTCGCAACGACGTGATGGCGATCGTTTTCCACCGCGCCGAGGCTTTAGCACCTAACTACTCACAATATCGACGGCGGTGATGACGGCGCTCGGATGCCGGCGGTGATGGACAAAGGGGCTTAGTTTGAGTTTTCATCAAATCACTACACTTCAAAGTCACTGGTTGTTTTCCGGCAAATCGCACGTTGTAGAAGGAGCCTTCTTCTGGGTTTTTCTTTTAATTTTTTTATGGTTTTGTACACGTATTATCTTACAAGAATAAATGACAAAAGGAGCTCTTAATAATGTTGACTATTATAAGCATGAAATTCCACTTAAGTACGTTCTATTATTCAGTAAAATTAAATACAATACATCCATTGTATATTACTTGCTGTTGAATAAATTGTTGTCTTTGTAAGCATCACTCCATGACTGGCCTACTATGAGCATGGGTCTTCTAAGAGTAAAAAGACTGAGTATAACCAGAGTCCACCAAGCTGGTAAATGTGGATTGGCAGACTTCACACGGCTGATGGCATCGTGAAAACATCTTGAGATAACGGAGTTTAACACGCTGTTTCACACTACGTTTTTTCACTAGTAATTCAAGTAATAATTAACTGAAAAAACATTGAATTTCATGAAAGTAGATGAGGCTGAAAGCTGAATCCCGGACGGGCACACGCTTGTTTGTAGATAACAGTCATGGTTTAATAAATTTGCCTTTACTCATCTAAAACTCTTTTTAATATGGCGATCGTTCAAAGTATTATCGTCAAGACTTAAACTGTTTTAAATTTATACTATTGCACGAATATTTATGCCTCACTGATTTAACTATTTACTTACACTCGTATTCAATATTTATTTGACTCGCTGATATGCTTAGAATTATTAAGTTACGAAGATTTGAGACGCAAAACACAGCACTTATCTTATTTCTTATTATCAAGATGTTTTAAAACGGTGTTTGTTTAATTAATATTTATTGAACTTTTATAATAATAATTGTTCTAGTTCATTTATCAAACGCACTTTATTTATTTCAAATAACTGTTCTATAACAAGTTGCAAGGGTCCTTGTATTATGTTAGATATCTGTATTACTGGGTGCCCCAACCCACTCATCCGCTGATACGAAAAGTAACAATTTGTAACGAAGTTGGAATAAATACACGAGAGCGATTTAAGCTTATATAAAAACAAGAATATACAATGTGGCTGACAAGACTGTCTGAGTTTATGCGTGGCTGTAAGTATGTAAGCACGCACACAGCGTGTGATGTATATGTTTGAGTGTGTGTATGGTGTGCGTGTGTTTACGTTTGTATGTTTTATTTTATTTATAATTTATTCATAGGTCATTTGTTCATAGGCCACTCCCAACAAGGCTCAGCGATTGCTACCTATACGATAACAACTAGGACTGCTTTACTTGCCCTCCGAAGCACGGAATCGTTCATGAAATTGCTACTAGCGATTATCTGACTCCCGTCCTCACCCATATTGGCTTAATCTTGTTGATCGATTACGACTGAAGCGTGCCGTGGGAGTATAAAAGCTTCCCGTGTTACATCAATCCTTTTATAAATAAGAAAATTGGAGACCTGCAGACCGACGTCTTTAAAGTTCAAATTAGCACGAAAAATCAGATGAATGGGATACCAACGCATCACTTTGCGTTACGCAATGCGGCATCTGTAAGTTTAGCCGCTCTGTACGTTTACTGAGAGATTGTTTGATAATTGAGTTTGCGCAATAACATGATTTATATCTATATAAATTACTTTTTATACCTGACCAGCTGGTTAATTGTGTAACTGAAGACGAGACTATCGGTATCGCTTTGATGTGGTTTTTCGTGCAAATTTGAAGTTAAACGATGTCTTTAAAGTTCAAATTTGCACGAAAAATCACATGAAGGCGATACCAATAGTCTCGTCTTTCGTTACACAACTTGCCTCCCCCCCTGTATTTTAGAGCAGTTGATGAGTTCGAGCAGATACAGTATGATGCATTGCAATTACGAGTACATGACATATTATTATTATCATGCTAGGTTTCCGTACCGGAATTAGATTCCTTCCAGGATTCAGTTCATGACGTATAAACTGAACTTAAGGAGCTTTTCGAGGCTACCATAATGATTGTGATACTGACCCCCGAATAGCGTACTTATTAGTAGGTATGTGAATTACAATGGTTTACTTACTGTGTATATTCTGTAATATATAAAGGTTATGGTACATAAATAAGGTGTATTTATATGTGGTTATGCCCTGTCTGCGTGCCTTTTACGGGAATGATAGTATGCCACACTCTTTATTTATTTTTTGTATGTTATAGAACATAATAAGTAAGTACATCCAGAGGCTTTATCTAAACTTTTTCTTAAATTATAAAATAATTTGCAAATATAACTATATACTATATTTAACTCATCAATAGTAATATTGATTCTAAATCAAAGTTGATCGTCGAATCTCAGCCTTAACATAAAGTATGAAAACGTATTTTTATATACAAATCACGCAGAACAGAACTTTCATTGTTTTGTGGCATTTCTCTTTTCCCGTAATGAGGCTAATATACATAATTTAGTATATTACTAAATAATGTAAATAATAGTAAATATCGTGTACGAATAATTTATATTTTCGTGTATTTTGTTCACAGGCGATGAATGCAGTTGTCTGTTATAATGGGTACGTTATTTTGAGATTCAGAAACTGTATTATCGTCTCCATTTGTAAAAACATTGAGTTTGGTCAATTTAAGTAGTCATACTGTGAAGTCTGCGTAGGTTTATGGATTAATTTTTTAAGTATTTATGCTAATAGTAATCTGTATGACGGTACTTTTTATTTTTTTTTGTTAAATGTATCATGCAATTGTTTTGTATATATTTTTTTTTAAATTATAACAAATTTACTGCTAAGCTAGTCACATTACTTTCAATATAGTCGCTTTCCAGATCCAGATTACGTGATATCTTCGCCAATTGTGAACCGATTTTAAAGATTATTTTGTAATAAATAGGTTTCAAGGGTGGTTTCATTAAAATGTATATCCCTAAGGGTGCGATAAATGCGAAATAAGGGTGGAAAAATAGGTTTACTCACTTCCCATTAACTGGTACAAATAACATTTCGCCAATAAGAGTAGTTACGATAGCAGTACAATACTATGGTGACTTTTAAATATCTGATGATGGAAACGGAACGCAATCAAAAGGAGCTTCTTAACGGTGTATACCTAGCACTTACACGTGTTTAAGCTCATGTAATTTGTATGGACTCGAACTTTGGTCCCATCTGAGTTTTGACTGTCTCGAGTTCCAGCTTAAGGTGGAATAAGGGTGAATAAATTGATCTACTCATTTCCTCACAATCGATTTTAATAAAACCTGTAACTTATGTATAGTTCCGATGACAATACAATATTATAGTGATCTGGAGCTGATCTGACGATTGAATAATAGCTACCTACCTCGTGTTTGAGCTCATATCTAGTCTTGACGAGATGTACACACAACTAACTAAAGAATGATGATATGGAAATTTAAGAAAAACGTGATCCAAACTACGAAGTAATAAATAATAGTAATTATGTTTATAAACGTAAAATTTTGATGTCAGGCCGCCAAATATATATTAATATGTAGAAATAAGAGAAATTTTATAGGTAGACCGACTACTTAAGTTACCTTTCAAAGCACGGAAATACCAACTGAAGAAATGTTGGTACTAGCGGCTTCTTTAATTGATACAAAAGTCTGTATACTTGGCGGCCTGACTGGATTTCCCTGTGTAGTTTTATGCTTTAGCCAATAAAGTAATTTAACATTTCTTTGCAGTCGTACTTAATTAATATTGTTCACCATTTTATACAAGTAGATTTAATTATTTCATTAAGTAGTTTTAATAACAAACGCATAAATAGACGAAACGATGTACTGAATGGCACATATTTATTTTTGTATTTGAAAGTATTTCAAGGATCCTTTGATTATATATGTCAAAAAGCAATAATTGTTGTACGAATCCAAATGCAAAACTAGCTTAAGCACATTGCCGAAGCGCAAAGTTTGTCAACTTTTGTCCAACAGTGTGATGCGATATGTTTGCAGAACCCGTCCCAAAATAATGTACTTAGTTCAACATTATATTATCTGCAATTTATGATTTTGTTGTATAAAACTGTTTCATTTATTATTTGTATCTAATTTACTATTATTTTCTGGGTTACCCATGTTGAATTTAAAAGAAGCTGTTTTCGATTTATGAGGACAAAAATGCTTTATTTACAAAGATGCACAAATAAATGGATACAATGGGAAGAATGTACACATCTGTGCATACCATAATTTAAAATGATATCAATTTACAGTCAGTCTTTGTTTTGAAATACAAATAACTATAAGGTTATACATCGACTACGGTTTATGAACTTTTTTTACTTTATAACTTTGTTTTTTTATCCAATAGTCTTATCCGACAGTTATACCAGTTTGTCTAAGGTTGCGATCACTGTGAATTAAATGTATGTTTAATAATTTTCGGTACCCGCAATAATTGAAATGAAATGAAATAATTACAATGTAAATGTTAAATGGGACGTAAAATGAAACTTGTAAAATGTAAATATTAAATTAGACGATAGCTGTAAATAGAACCATATTAACGATCGACCACGATAGCAAATGTATCTAAAGAAGAAAACAACGTGAAACGAGGACTGTCTGTAAATTAACCCATAAAATTATTTATACTCGAAATATCTTCGCTTGACATATAAATTACTCCTACTTTTTAAGATGTATGATTGTATTTACTCAATTGCGTATACACATATTATTTCTAACCACTTTTTATATCTAGTTCTATATCCCTATTACTTACTAGTATTTATTTGTAGTCTACTAATATATTTAATGGTGTATAGTTTTCTTATCCTACAAAAAGCATAGTCAGTTTCTAGGAAGCTGATAAATGTGGCTATATAATTCACTTCACTATAAGGTTTCCATTATTGGAGTAAAGGACTTCAACCTGCTTCATTATGGCATAAGTATAGAAAGGATGCCATGGCCATGGAAGGTTGGTTATTCACAACGAGGTTACCGCCTAGTGTTGTCAATTTTAAACCTATTTGTTAAGTCTGTCAATATCACAATACTCTTTAGGACAGTAATTAATCAAGAACGAATGTAACACCATGCTTTCGTTACCACGGAAAACGGCATAATGAAATGAAAATTTATTTACAATTCAAGATTGATTTTGATTTAAAACTATATAGTGAAGTGAACTAAATTATATATGTGAAGTATCGGTTGCCACGAACTTAACACGTGTAAAACATGCACACTTAGTACAAAATATAATTAAAATTTCTTTCTGAACGTGATTATCTCCGTATGTGTAATTGGCATCCTAGAAACAGACTTTTTACTCATATTTTTGTAGTATAAATCGAACTGTTCGATATCAAGACCGTTTTGCATGCGAATATTAATGATTGTAACATATTATTCTTATTGTTTTCAAATAAAAGGCTTCAATAATTTTGTGGTGTCACAGTTTACTATTTCGCAAGTGAATCTATCTTAATACTTGTCCCTACTAAAATTCTGAATTATGATTCTACAGCCCAATGAATAGGTACAGTTTTTCTTAAAGTCCGATCAAAATTATATTTACACAACAGTGACCTATAAAAATGCTGAAATCTTCTTAAAATGATGCTTACTACACGCGCCGAAAAATCCGTGTACATGAGTAAAACCCTCGCAATGTTTTAACAAAATTGACTGGATTTTGGGGATTGGGGAATGTAGTGCTGAATTTATAATTTTAATTTCTATTGCACAATAGTGCAAATCGCCAAGTTATACGGTTAATTGATTGTAAAGAAAATTTCTAAGTGCCACAAACCAAGGCTAGTTAGTAATTAGTTTCAGAGTGTCATGCACAAATTCATCCTTTAAACTTATTTTAAGTGGTATCTGATCTATTTGTAAGAGTTTTATGACTAAACGATCACCCTCTTATCAAATGACGCGACCGCACGTAATTACCAATGTAAATGTATTTTTTATACTAAAGCAAACGTGTCGTGTTTTTGTGACGTGTAAAGTGGGGTGTATTGCTGGCTCTCAATTAATCGTTATTTTGGACTAAGATAAGTTTCAGCGATGTATATCGAAGTGGCCTTGCGGCCGGCGGCCGGTGGACTGTTTTCAGAATTTAAAATTAAGACAAAACTTACATATTGTACATTGTGAACATACAACTAACTGATATTCTAATCGTAAGGAAATGGTAATGTAATTAATCTTAATGTAAACTAGCATTAATCGAACAAAAAACCTTATTATCATAATATTATTGTGTTTTATTTTAATTTAAGTCTGCCCACGCTATGATAGAGTGGAAGTTTGGCACGTGCAGAGCAAATGGAAAATTATATCCTATTAGGTAGTTGTAGGCACCGCAGCACGTAGATATTGTAGACAATAAAGTTGTCCCCTCCGAGAATTTACTAAGATTAGTTCAGTGCATAGGTGCAGTCCATATAAATGAAGACCTATTATGAAAATCGTAAACTATAGTAGTATACTAGTATAGTAGTTTTTGAATAGTAGAATTTGAATATTTTATGTAGGTCATTTTAAACTTATTCGGTTTTATGCAAAATATACTATTTACGTGCTGATTACTTGCGAAGTAGATATAAAAGTGATAACACTTGAGGACTTGCCCCACATTCAGATAAAATAGGTACCTAAAGAAAGTAGTGATCAGACGTACCGCGCCATAATCATTCCGGTCCTAGAGCCAAATCTCTTTTAGACCCACCCGCATACAAAACATTATATTACCCTTACTTATCTTATAAAAGTGAAAATTAGTTTGTTTGTTTGATACGCCTTCACGGCTACACCATACAACCAGTCTTCATAAAATTTGCTAGAGATACCTTGAGTCACGGAGAAGGTCACATGCTGCTTTTTATCCCGAATATTGATCATAAATTTAAAGCGGAGGAAGTCGCGAACAACAGCTAGTGAAAAATTATAATAAATGTTTGTTTGTCCCGTATGCTTTGCTAAGCCATTCATCTGATTTCGAGCGAGTGTCAAGTGACAAGATAAGCCACGCCGCTCTCGGTCGACGGTTGGATGGGTGACCGCTAGTGGCGAAATATCTTGAGCACTTCCGTGCTTAGCAGGGTACGTTAATCCGTCAGTTCGGTTTTTATCGTTAGGCTTTGTCGTTTCGGATGCAAATACATTCAAACAAATATCAGTTAAACAAACACAATTTTTTTTCATTTTCTGAAGTGTGACAAGTAAAGCTTAAGTATATACTTTATATGTAGATCTTTGAAAAGAAGAGATAAAATATCTAATACTTACGTGACACGTGGATAACTATATTATCGCTGTATATTCAAGTTGTATCGATCTATATTTTGATAGTTTGTAAAGATTTGGTCATCATTATCTTTTCGTTTTTCTTTTTGTTTTATTTTAAAAAGGACCACATAAAGTAAACCATGAAGAATTATGTCATTGCTACTTATTTTGCATCACATTGGTGATTTTAGTAAATATTATAAATTTTAATGTGAAAATGTGTTTGATGGTCGTTCCTTCATGCAGCAATGACGCAACTGATTTGCGGACGTGGTTTTTGCATAGGCTTTTTTTATTCCAGAAAAATGCTAAGCCTAGATTATGAAATAAAACTTACTAATATTAAAACATCAAGTAGCAAAATAGGGTGTATTCCCAGCTGTCACTACCGCCATTATTCTTACTGGAGATAGTTAGGAAATATCCCAAATATCGCCAGTGGTGAACTGTGACATTGTTACCACCGGCTTTCTACTGCTACCAAGTGGTGGTACATCATATAAGACGTACGACCGTAGATAACACATAGCTTATATTATTTTATTTTTGTTTATTAGGTAAAAAAACAGCTTATAATGAATACAATAATTACATCATACATTTTCCGAAAAGCCAATTTAATAGCCTAATTGAGAGCCACATCTCAAATTAGCTGTTATATTACACCGTTTTTACTTGTACACCGGTGACAATAATAACTACCGTATGTTATGAATAAAATAAATACATAACACAACATGATGTATACTCGAAGCGTGCGACCATCGAGACCCCGGACGGGGAAGAAATTAGCAGTTTACCAACAGACGTCAGTTTTTTAGTTTCGAACCAGAAGGGTTATGGAATCACGGTGGAACCATATTGTTCTCGCTTTGATGTGAACTGTCTGTCCGTCCGTCTGTTAAAGGCCTCTGACCCTTATTACTACTAATTAACTCATTTGTTTATAACATTTGTGACGTGACGCCAAGAACGTTTCGTGATATTGTAAATCATTCATGAATTTATTTAAATATTTTATACAATTCTATTCGACTTGTCACAGTTAGGACACACTTATGAGATCGTCATCTTGAGCTGTGTGATAAAGTCACACTAATCTGATAATAACTTCCTCAAAAACTTTATTGCATGGTAGACAACGGAGCGTCGAGTGTATGTGGAATTACTTGTAAAGACAAAAGCGGACTCCAGATTTTTAAAGAAATAATTAAAAGTAAGTAGGTTAATTATTTAATATTATAATTTTGTTTACGAAATGGGTATGAATCTTTTAACTTGTGAACTAAATTTATAATGTTTTTTTATGAAATGGCGTCTTGCTTTTATTACAAACAATACTGGATTATTGTAATGAGTTAAATAATAATACTGTATTTTACGATTTTACGTAAACTAGAGTTCGCACACTGGTTCGCACAAATCGTAATTTTAAAATTTAAGAAAAACATATATTATATGAATTTGCTTGTTTCCCACAATGTTTTTTCGTCAATAGCTATTGAACAATAATAAAACAAAGAAAATCGGTTAACTAACAGAGTACTGTTTTAATATTTGCCTATTTATAGGTATAGATACTTGTAATAAGTACTAATACGGATTGTATATATTATAAATATGGTTTTTTTAATATAATGCCTAATTACCCCTGAGGACTGAGGTGGTCGCCTCTTGTGAGTGTAACGGGCATCGGACTTTCGGACCGGAACACACGTGAAACACGGGGGTGCTTCAGTGGATTTTCAAATATCCCGGTATCAAGATAACCCGTCGTTAAATACAGGGGCATATCGTGTACCTATCAAAGGCCTTCTACTGAGCTAGGTTTTTTCTCGCACTGAGATGGGAAGCCACGTTAGCCAAGGGCGGAGATGTGAACAACTGAGATCTTGGGTTTCCTCTTGGTATTTTCCTTCACATTATAACATTAACTTTTTAATTAAAATGTATCAAGGTTTTTGTTAAGGTTATAGATGTTTGCGGATGGTATTATATACACGCTTACACACTCACACCCCCTCACTAGGATTATCTGTGTTGCTGGTGGCGGACACAGACAGAAAACAGAACACAATGTAACACCCAAGACCCTCTAGTGTCTCTTTGCAAAAACAGTTTTTGTACGGTGTACATAGACAGCCTTTCTTCTTTTTGTAGTGATTTCAGGCTCAAACTCTATAGTTTTATGTTATTTAAGTGTATTGAATATAATTTTCTAACCAATTAAATGATAACTGATTATTATATTGTAATCAATCTTCAATTATAATAATGTCAATTAAATGATGTAAATAAAATTTAATGAACCAACATAGCTCGAAGACCCCTAAACAATTAAATCAAGGTGTATGTTAATAATAATAAAAATAACCCCTTTTTAAGGGATTCCATAGTTTTAGGTTTTAGGAAGTAGTCAATGTAATTTTCTAGGGTACACTATCTAGGGTAAAACATATCATCACATAAAATAACCCTTTCAGTAGCTACGTACCTACATCGATTAAAAGAGCCGAGTAGGGAAACAGTCTCCAGCCATCATCCATTCATACATCAGTCTTTACAGGTCCACTGCTGGACTGTCTCCCCTTATCGACGCCACTCCAACCGGTCCTGTGCCCTCTGAATCCTTATCGAAGGGCGGCCTGTGGACCTTTTTCCGAGTCGTGGTCTCCATTCGAGGACCTTTCTTCCCCACCTGTTATCAGACCTTCGAACGACGTGGCCTGCCTATTGCCACTTCAGCTTGCTAACTCTGCGAGCTACGAGTATGTAGGTAACATTCA